>CAEFZY010078476.1:0-21208 GCA_903066815.1 Brachyrhaphis roseni
CAATTCAGACTTTTTTTGAGAGAGACATTTAAACAGCATTTCAACAGCATTTAGCTGTTGCAAATCTGCAACCTCTGCCTGGAGAGGGTTAAAAGTAGGACGGCTTAAAAAAAAAAAAACTCATGCAGTCTCTTTAGTTTAATAATTTTGCTACGTGATTTATTTATTCAAAGCCAACACCTCTGATGTTATTGTATGATATATTTTACTTGTAATATTCTTTACTTTATTGTTATTTTTATGTTCATTGTGTCACTCTGAAGGTACGGCATGTTTTATGTTTGTAATGTGACAAATGGTACAATAAAGTAGCATTCTACTGCTTTATTTGTTTAGTTGATAATTAAATTCTCAAAACCTCCCACCCCACTCCCAAAAAAAAAACCAACAAAAAAAACAACAAAGCACTTGTATTCAGACAAAACAGAATATATTGTTAATTTTCAATTTATGCTTCCATTTAATTGAAGCCTTATGTTGAAACCAATGTAATAATTAATTTTGTCTCCAAATTAAACAAGACAACAAATGTAAGAATGGACTAGCTTTAATAAATTCTGATTTGATTAGCTGTGTTATAATAATTAGACTTTAGAAACAGTAAATCTGTAAACTACCTGTTAGCAGATAAACAGCCGAGCTCCAGTTCCTTACATAAGACTCAAGCAGCACATCTGGGCAATAAATAATAAATGATGGTAGGCTACCCTCCACTCAGTGCGCAAGCTTTACACTTTTGCTTAATGTTGAAGCTGATAATATATGCTTTTAGACATGATGCAGAAATACAACAGCATCTGTGTAAAATGAGACATGTGCACACATACTTGTTTACAGTCCCACAGATGATCAGCCAAGCACAGGATAGGCAGTTCAGGAACTGCAGCTTAGTGTATGCGTGTGTGTCTGTAGTTCTAATTTTCAGAAGCAGAGTAGACAAATGCACATTAGGTCACAGATCAGTTAGAATTTTATAATCAAAGTTTTCTCTGCCTTCTCCCACTGGCCACAGTACTAACTGCAGAAATACACCAGTTGGTTAGAAGCAACCAAACAGAGCCAAGAGGAGAGTCTTAATGCAGTTGATCATGCTTGTGTACATGCAGGGAACACTGTCCCTCTTGTTCTCTGCAACTTCTGCCAGGATTGCCAAGGCTAATTAGCACATCTTACAACATAAGATGTTTATTAGCACAATGGCGGATTGTGCTAATGGCACTGATCCACCATTAGCACAACGGATCAGTGCATACCCGAGGTTGATTAACAGCGCTAAGATCCTCCTCTTAGCTCTGATTGGTTGATTTTGATTGGGAGCGGCGCATTCCTACAGATGGCAATAGTAGTTCAGGGAACAGGTGGGGGAGCTACTTTTTCCACAGATTATCTGTCTCACACCATAGTGTCATGACATGGTGACAGTTGCAACAAATATGGAAAAAACAACAGACTTTTATAGAAAGTAAAGGGAAATTGATTTTTGTGTGTCTGATACCACTAAAACAAGTTCTTTTTGCTCAAAATGTTTGCATCTGATCAATACAACATGTGTTAAATTACCCAACCCTATTGTAAATGTGAGTGATGACACACATTGATCTTCCATTGCTCTTAGAATCTCCTCTTGGTCTCTAATGAGGCAGTGAAATAACTGGCAGTTCAAGAGCTTAACTTCTTTACAGATATGTTTCACAGAAGCAGTTAGAAATAGCAACCTGGCTAAAAGCAGCCACACAAAATGGAAAACCAAACTACTCCCCAGAGGAACAAGAACAATCAGTATCATAAGTAGTCCTATTAACAGAGGACCTTCAATGAAATATTTCCACTTTGAAATATTGCAGAAAATTTTCACAAAGATCTCGGAATGCTGTAGATAGAAATGGGTAGAAAGATCTAGAACAAAGTATGACTGTTAAAAGACAGAAGATCTGAGAGAAAACAATAAAACGGTTAGGAGTTTATAGACCATAATGCCATGGTTGAGCAGGTAAGGCATGGCCTGTGACAATACATAAAACAAGACAATGGGCAAATATACTAGTCCGGAATGTCCCTGGAGTATTGGCTTGCTTTTACAAGTGCAAGTACCTGACACTGCCGGGCCCACTATCTTACGCTTTATTAAAAAATAATTAAACTGACCATCAAGAGTTTGCAGGACTCCCCATAACAAAATGAATGGTGCAGAAAAACACTGGAGTTATTGCAAATCTAGTAGAAAGGATTAAAGTCTTATAGCTAAAAAAAAAAAAGTATTTTGTTCACTTTATTTTTTATTTATAAAAAAGGGATATTGAATGTAAAGGTAAACAAGTTAGCAAAAGCTTTTTCATTTACATTTTCTTTTTCTTTTTACATAATACCTCAGTTAAATAAAAAGGTATCTGTAATCCAAAGAAGGAACAATATCAACAGACAAATCTAATATAAATATTTTACAAAGAGCATGCTGTTCTCAATGTTTTGTTGAGTTTGTAAGTGTGACTGCGTTACACCAGTACTACTCAGTGTGAAAAGTTTTTACCAGTCTAACTTTGTAATTAAAAAGGTGAAAAGATTAGAGACAACATTCTAAATTTGTCAAATTAGCAAAAGCAGAGTAACGACTCATGTTGTAAGACTGGGAGTAAAATATCACAAGTCACAAATGTTATCCCAAAGTACATAAAAAATATGACTTATTGTTACCAACGCCATTTAATCCAGTCCAATCCATTAAACGTTTTGCCTATTATTGCACTTAGCTAATTGGCAGGTACTGTGGAGTGCAGGCTGCCAAAAGTGATTTCAAAGTAAATGAACCAGCGATTCCACAACGGGAAGAAAACTGGTGGTTTTTTTCCTCGTCGTACAAACATATAGCAACATTATAGCAACCAAAAATATCTGTGTTTAATTAGGTCACCGAAGCAGCCTTCCATGAGAGCTAAGTGTAATGCAGTATACACTGCAGTGCTATAATTATTGCAGGAGATGGGATCTGATCTGCTAGCTTATATCGAGCCATCATAGAGAGTTTGCAACCTGAGATACACAGCTTCAGTAATAACATAGAATCATGCAGCAGCTACATTTAAGTGACACATCTCATAAAGATTGACATTGTTTAAGTTTGTTTACATGCCCAATTGTTAAAACAATAGCCATGGTTTCAAGCCAGATAAGTCAGAGAAACTGATCATTTTATGTGGTCTCTTAATTTTTTTTTTCCAGAGCTGTGTACATATACCAGAGCAGGCAGAGAAGTCTGTACATGCTGTAAAAGTAATACGCCACTGCAATCTCCAATGAGAGAGAGTGATCAGAACGCAGTTAGGTGTCTTATAATTTCTGGATTAATATATTTTTCACCACAGTCAGTCATTTAACTCAGTAAAATTTTAGCCCGCACGTCACTCATAATGCACAACTAGGACATATTCTTTGTGCTGCACCACATTTTTATGTCAATGGTGTGTCGGAATGTTACTGTAGTACTTTAACTGTTGCTAGACAGCAAATGACAGCTGCCATTTCCTAGTCGATTGCAAAGGCGTGTTAGAGTCAGATATACCTCCATGTAGAGTGGTGTGTGAATCTGCTTAAAGCGTGAGATATTTGATTTCAATCCCTGCCAGGTGATGAACTCATCAAGCACAAATAGCTTAGTTTTAGTTACATTTTATTTTAACTCCTCCCAATGCCCAACAGTAGATAACTTTGACTTTAACGTTTTTAAGAACCTCCCAATCTGAAAACCGTGGCCAGCCCTGTTTAAAAGTTTTGTGGTGTTTCCTAGTCACAAATCCACAAGAATAATAAAAGAAAAACAACACAGAATTGCAAATATTACTGCAATTATGTGTAATATTTTGAGAATGTAAGCATTATTTATCTATCTATTTGTATATTTTTGGGTTTCTGTGCATAATTGGCTGGATGGGTAGCAGTCACGTTCACTACTCCTTCACTAAATAGAGGAGATTGTTTGATTTTTAGGTTTTCTATTATATTACAGTTTTTCATCTGCCCAATAAGGGCTTGTATTGATGCTGTCATCAGCGTCACCTGACTGTGCTGCACCTCTAATTTATGACCACACAGTATGTTCAATAATAAATTAAATTGTATTCATTCTGTTTTTATCTCCATTCTTTACTAAACAGCCAACTACAACTTTTTATAGCTAGTGTTAAGTTTATGGCACATTTTTCACGCGTTTATTATTATTAGATAGATAGATAGATAGATAGATAGATAGATAGATAGATAGATAGATAGATAGATAGATAGATAGATAGATAGATGTGTATGCACATTTAAAATATCAATTTGAATATCATAGCAATACCGTGAAAAGTTCTAAACCAGCCCAAATACCATTTTTCCTGTCAGTCAAAGACTTTGAATTATTTGAGAAAGCACCGAGGACAGTCGAAAGAAATTCGAGCAGAACAGTTCTCCACAGCCAGAGAGGCGCGTCACGCATCGATTTTCTAACAAGCTTCCATCCTCATCATCTGTAGTAAAAGGACATTTTGCGTCATTAATGTACGGCAGTTCAGACAGCATAATCTGCAAGCTGTGTAACTATGGGCAGCAGCACACACACTATGCTTCAGTGTATTATTTATTTATTTATTTTAAGTCGCAGCTGCATTTCATTGCAAACAATCTGATTTCCCCGACTCTAATTTGCCAAAGTGCGGTACTCCGCTTTACGGTTCCAAGACGGTCTCGAACCACCTACTCACGCAGCCTTCGAGAGCTGCTCGTGAGCAGCCACGACATTAAACAGAGCACAGGACAGTCTGTCACCGTGCCATGTTAGAAAAACATACGTACGCACCGCAGAAGCCTAGTGTAATATGGCACTGATTCGGCGGACTGGGTTTGTATTCACCAATGGCGTAAGGAGAAACATGTTATGTTAAATGTGTCACGCGCCGGAGAAGGAGTATTTATTTCAGCACGAGCGACTGTCAAAAGATAAAAGCACTCAACCAACCCGACCCTGAAGAGATGCTCTCCAATGACAGTGTCAGTTTGATACAAATTATAGAAAATGATAGAAAAATCTTAAACGGGTGAAGAAGAAAAAAACAAAACAAAAAAAAACATTACGCTGAGGTCTTACCCGGCTGCTTCTGCGGGGAAAACTCGAGCGGGGAGGGATTGTTGGGGAAATATTTTTCTCCTCCCTTTGCCAGTCCGAGCCTCTCTGCTCTGTTGCTAATAGTTGTTTTTTCCAAAATATAGGGTGATGTGCTGTCAAAGAAGAAATGTCCAAAACGCCTCCTTACAGCAGCAATGCGTTTACCAACTGAGCCGAACTGTAGAGGGAGACTGCTGCTAATAAATACTGCATGCGAACATCATAGTGATAGTTTGTATCGCGAGAGCACCTGTTATTCTCGGTGCCAAATTTTCTCCCCCAACGAGTTAAAAGCCAGAAACAGACGAATCGTCGCAAGGAGTGAATATCAGGAGCTTTATTCATGTACAGAGGTAAAGATAAAAGAAGACACTGCAACATCACCGAAAAGTCAGTACACTGCAGTGATTCAAGTAAAAAAACAATTACTTATATGAATTATACATTTCAAACGTTTAATTTGTGGTATTTTTTAATGACTGTAAAATAATCCACTTTCTCAAAGAAACTGGAATGTCAGGCAAATAAAAATGATTTTTAGTAAAGAAATGTGGGTTTAAAACAATGTGGAAAGAATATCCTGCTTATTTACCAATTTATGCTTTTTGGTCCAGGATCTTTTTGAATCAGAATCATGTGGGATGGATGCAGTCAGTCTGTGCTGAATTATGAAGAAAACCCAGGTTCCTTTAACCTTAATCTCACCTGTATTTTTGGCTCTCATATTTTCCAGAGATTCTCTACAGTGTTTTGATCAGGCCAATTTCCTCATAAGTGAAGGTCAATAAATAAACTTTCCTTTTCTTCTCCAGACAATAATGATTAATAGAGGAGAATGCTCATATTATTACAGGTTACCCAGACATGTCGAAGTGCAATGTTGTATAAAGTACTGAAATTTCAGAGTTAAGTAAAAGTATAGGTACCTCTCCAAAATAAGACTTTGGTAAAAGTCCAAGTCACTGACTGAAATGTTACTTGAGTTAAAGTCTTAAAGTATCTGAAACATCTTGTACTTAAGTATGGAAATTGTTGTAAAAATGTACTCAAGTAATGTAATGAAAAGTATAAATAAAAAGTAAAACAAGGCAAATGCAGTTTGAATGACATTTTTTATATTTTGGTAAACTTGTCAAATACACTTAAAATAATGTACACAACCAAGTGCAGGCAAAATTAAACCTGCTAATAGATATACCTGCAGGCATCATTTAGTTAAGAAAATTAGGTGCTTTACCTATACCACAAGGTTAACTTAACTTGCTTTACAAGTTGTAAATTGTACACTTCATGCGGTACGACGAATCTTTAACACCCACGAAAGAGTATATTGTGTTTAAATAAGGCCATGTGCTCTCATCACCAGCTGGTGATTCCCCTGGAGCCGTGTCCGACATAGTTGCAGTCGTTGTGGTCTCCGTCTCCTCCTCCATGTGGCTGCTGCTGATTGCGAGACTTGCTTTGGGAGAAGCGAAACAGGCGTATTCTATTGGTGGTGATGAACAAGCCCAGGAAAGTAGGCTACCGACTTTATTGCAGTCAATCAGTAGGTGGGGTCAAAACACTTGCGTTTCTCTCTCTCGCTTTTTTGTAACGAGTAACTCAACCACACATTGAAAATGTATCGGAGTAAAAGTATGCAATTAAGTTCGGAAATATAGTGAAGTAAAAGTGAAAGTTATCAAAAAATTTCATACTCGAGGAAAGTATGAAGTACTCCAAAATATACTTAGCCCTCCTATTATGTTCGTTTCTACTGTACAGCAATAATGTTCATGGGTCAATTTGACCCGGAGAGTGTTTAATCATGCAATAGTGTCAGAAACCAAAAGATTACTCCAAAACAGTTTTGTATCTGATTATTAACTCCAATACTAACCATTTCAATTAATATTTGTTCAATTATGTTTTTTTATTTCTCACAAATAAAGTATCAATGACGAAAACATACTCATTTGGACATAAAAAAAAAGTGATTTACATTTTTTATGTCCACTGACAAAACCTACACACAAAAAAACAATAATTATCCTTGAAAGGGATTTTTTGTAAATTTTTTTATATTACATTTTGATTTTTTTTTTAAAGGGGTTATCTTTATAATTGAACTTGAGACACTATTCTGCTCTGGGTCAAATTGACCCGCTGATTAAAATCAAGACAAATGAGTCATGAAGATGATCCTCCAGCTGGCTTTCCAGTGTAAACCTGCATGTTCAAAACATAGCTGGTTTTTGCATCACATGCTGCCTAGATTTTTATGCCTTATTTAGGTGGTTTGGAAGGTTAAATATTGCCTAAATGAGCAACGACCTCTGAATGTCACAAGTCTTTTATCTACTGTGACATTAGGGCCTGGTTTATAGAACAGGGGAAGTTGCAACTAACATGTTCCACACTGTCCTAATAGCTGCTAGTTTGTCTGTTTCCTGTCTTGTCTCTTGATTGTCAAATCAGTTTACTCTGGAGAAAAGTCTCCAGAAACATTGTGGCCCGAAATATTGCCCTGCCTGTCTCTGCATCCCGGCATTAACACATTTAGCAGCAAGTACATGAGGATGATTGACAGGGCTAAGCCCCTCCTCCTGGCTCTGATTGGATGTTTTCGGTCAGGAGTGGTGCATGTCTTCAACAAATATGTAAAAGACATATTCTTTATAAAAGTTACATATTGCAGCGTTAAGCTAAATATCTATACAAAGTAGTCCTACTACATGTTTAAAGGGCCTGAGACTGAAGTATCTCTGGACTGTTGATGATCTGTGTTAAAGTTGGGTTTCTAAGACTCTTGATTTTCAAATTGTTTAAATAAAAGGACAATTTATACATATTTCAAACATGTACAAGAGGCCATGTGCTTACAAGTTTATCTCAAAGAACTTTTAAATAAAAATCAAGAACACACACACACGCACATGCATACAATCAATGCTTCTGCTAAACCTGAAGGGACAACTGTTGGCTTTTATTGGCACTGGGGACACTTGTCCTCCCCATACTCCCATAAACATGTCATGCAAAGGTTTAAAGTTACACAGACTGTGTGCGTAGGTGTGTGTGTGTGTGTCAGTAATTTGGGTTGTTGTATTTGTCTGCTGTTGACTTTTCTATCTTTTTTTGGAGCTCCAGATTCCCACAGAGTTCTGTTGTTCATCTACAGTGGCTCATAAAAGTATTCAGACCCTTGGAACTTGCCCCTATTTTATCACATTACAACCACAAACAGAAATGTATTTCTTTGGGGTTTTCTGTGAAAGACTGGTTGTTTTCAGTCAACATTGTTGGTTGACCGAAAACAACCAACAAAGTTGCATACAACTGTGAAGGAATGAGCAACAGCACTCGGCCTCTGAGTCAATACTTTGTGCAACCACTGCTGCTGTTACAGCTGCTATTCTTTTAGGGTTTGTCTCCAACAGTATTGGGACATCTAATGTCTGTGAACAAACTCTGAGGGTTCAGGTATGGACTTTGACTGGGCCATTCTAACACATCAATATGTTTGATTTTAAACCATTCCATTGTAGCCATGGTGTTATGTTGAGGGAGTTCGTCCTGCTGGAAGCTGGACCTCCGCCCTACTCTCCAGTCTTTTGACTCCAACAGGTTTTCTTCCAGCATTGCTCTGATGGCTCCATCCATCTTCACATCAACTCTGACCAGCTTCTTTGTCTCTGTTGAAGAGATGATGCATGATGCTGCCACCACCATATTTAACAGTGGGGATGGTGTGTTTAGAGTGATGTGCAGTGTTAGTTCTCTGCCACTCAAAGCATTTTGCATTTTGGCCAAAAAGTTTAATTTTGTTCTGGTCTGACCAAAGCTCCTTCTTCCACATGTTTACTGTGTCCAACATGGCTTCTGGAAAACATGACTTCTTATGGGTTTTTTTTAATGCTTTCTTCTTGCCACTGTTCCATAAAGAGTGGCTAAGGTGGACTAATAATTGTCCACCTGAGCTGTGAATCCCTGAATCTGGTCCAGAGTCACCTTGGGTCTCTTGGCTGCATGTCCCCTGGTCTTGGTGGCTTTACAGTTGTTCCATACTCTTTCCATTTCTGGATGATGGATTGAACGGAGCTCTGTGAGACGTTCAAAGCTTGGGAAATCTTTTTATGTCCTGAACCTGCTTTAACTTTCTCCACAGCTCCTCCCTGACCAGTCTGCTGTGTTTCTCCGACTTCATGTTGCCATTTGCTCCAATATTCTCTGAACCTCTGAGAAGCTGGATTTGTGCTGAGATTAGATTACACACAGGTGGACTTTATTTAGTCATTATCAGTATGCATCCCCAACAGCTGCCTGTACCCAGAGCCTCCAGAGTAACACATCGTAACCTTGGATCAGGTCGACTCAGTAGACTGAGTCTACTCAGATGACGACATCATCTGAGTAGACTCAGATGATGTCGTAAAAACATAAGCTTCACTTTCAGTTTTTAAAAATTGTTGTAAAACCTGAAAATAAATAATGTGCACTGACTAATGTGATTATAAGCTAAACAACATTTGTCCTACGTTCAGATTAATGTATTTTTAATTCCCTAATTAACTGTACAATGAAAAGTGTAAAAAGCAGAACATAAAACTGATCAAACAAGGACAATATGAGACAGAGGTCAGCTGTGGTGTATTGGCTGACCCCTCAATTTTATCCTGCCTACCTGTTTGCGGTTCCTCCATTTGTATCAAGTGTATCTGATTTTCTTTGTTTCTTCTCCTTTTTCCTTTACAATTTCCGAATCCAACCAAATCCACTAGTGGACAGCCTTTAGGGAATTAAAGAGTCGAGGCCGACGGTCAAGTTATTTATTACATGATCAATACAGTGTGGTCTGGAACTGCAGATGCTGTTCAGTGAGTTTCACTATTCCAAGCTGCAATCCATCCACTTCTTCTTAGCAACTCCTTAGCAGTTGTCTTTTCTGATTTACAAGCATTAATGTGAACATCAGAGTGTATTCAGACCAACCCAGGATTAGAGTCCTGAATCAGACTCTAATCCGCTTGTCTAGGAATTCAAAGTTTTTGGGGAGGTCTGAATGCAAATTGAGACCTCCCCAAGTCTGTTTTGAATTCCAAAACAGACTTAAAAACCGAACTCTGATCCGCCTGAAAACCCAGGTCTCGGTCCGGTTGAAGTGAACTCTAAAGCAATAGAAAACCTTTTTGAATGCAACCTGACTAGAGACCGTTCCAAAAGCAGGAAATGGACTACTACTCAGGGCATTCTGGGTAAATACAACCAAAATAAACGCGTTTCCACCATTAGCGAAAAAAATGGCCGGTGGTCAGATGTGGAGTGAAGAGGAGGTGAAGGACCTGACTCATCTTCCTCTCTTCCCAAGGCCATCATTTAAAGTTGTTTGTTTTGTACATGCTCCACAGACAAAATAGAAAATCTAAAACTACTAAAACTTTTTTTTTTACAGAAAAGCACTTGCACTCTCTGTCTTCTTCAGAAGCTTTTGTGTCCGATTCCTTCAGTAGTTCTTGATGCAGCACCACCACAGGCGACGGGTGGAACAGGTTTTTCAATTAGTTTTAGTCGTTTAACTCAGCGCAGTGTGAATGCGAACTACAGTTCTGAAAATTTAACAAATATTCAAATTTTAGGCCCCAATCGAACCGAGTCGACCGGACTATCCAGTCTGAATTCATCGTGACTTCTCTTTTGAATAAAATAACAACTCATACTATTGCTAAAATAACTCATAAACCTTAGACATTTTATTTGTTTCAAAGCGAAACAAATAAATATTTGTTTCTGGAGGTTTGACTTGTTATTTATTTTTTTTTATCATATGGCAATTTTATTACAAACCAAACAATTAGCTGCTAACTGCAAACCAACCTGATAAATGAGACAAACCCATGTTTTCTCTGGGAAACACTTTAAGTTGTAAAATTGACATTTTTTAGCTTTGCATCATGTTTTAATGTTATTCCCTCGTCAAAAACATACCTGGAGTGTTGCTTTGATTCTCTCATGCATGTTTGAGAAATCCTTTAATCTCCATGACAACCATTCAGCTGTGCAAATCACCTGTGGGAACAGAGCAGTGCTGTGGAGCTGCAGCTTCCAAGCCTCCGATCTTCTGCCCCTCAGAGCAGCTCCCACCTGTAGTGTCATCACTCAGCTCCTTCAGACTAGCCAGTAGCAGTTAGCAAACATGTGGTGGAACTGTGCATCTGTTGAGCTCATTATATCAGCTATTTTTCAGTGAAACTCTAATGAGAACAATGTTAAAGGTTAAAGGGTTAATAGAGGAGCCATGTTGTGATGATTTCCTGAAGGCGATTTCAGGGAGAGCAGGATATTTTAGAGACAGAGGCCCAATTTCAAGTCATACGTCTTTTATGTTTTATATATATGTATATAGTTGTTATTTTTCTAACAACTGAAGGTAACATAGTTACTCGATAGTGCCACTTTATTGCACAATGCGCCTGGAAGCCCCATCAGTCAGGCTAGTATTTAAATTTAAATCTGGTTCTGGTTCTGCTCTGAATCCCCAGAATCAGTACCAAACATAGAGAAGCAGCATTCAGCTTCTATGCACCACAGATCTGGAACAAACTTCAGAAAAATTGTAAAGCAGCCGAAACACTGAGTTCCTTTAAACCTAGACTAAAAACCCACCTGGTTAGAGTTCATTTGGAACCATAATGAGTGAAACACTAACTAGCATTTTGATGTGTAAATATATCACTGTTTCTTCAGTTGTTGATTTTTGTGCGTTTATGATGTGAAGCACTGTGAACTGCTTTGCTGCTGAAATGTTCTGTACAAATAAATAAATAAATCCCTCCGCCAAATTGGTTTGGTAATTTTAGGTAAGTAAAATGTGCAAGTGAATGGCTCCAATAGTTCAGACCTAATGTTAAAGACAAGAAAGAAGGCTAATGGAAAAGGGTCACTACTGCTGAGTAATCCAACAAAAGGCTAGAGAAGACTGTATTGATAGAGAAAAGAACAAGTCACCTTGTCTGCTTACAATAAATATTTGACTGTTACTAACTTACAAACATACCAGTTTACACTTTTCTGTTTCATTGCATCAGCAAACATTTAGAGAATATATGCTGTTCTGTTAGTGTATAAATGAGATCCACAGAGTTAAGTGCTTCTGTTGGTCTGCATCCAGCAGGCAGTGAAACAGCTCTCTCAGGCTAATCTCTAATGGCACACAGAATACTGTGTGCTGCTGAGCCAGATCTATTATCTAAATGTTACTGCAGCAACACTGTCTTGGCATAATACATCAATCCGCTTTTTGCTTAGCCTCCCTGTTGCTCCACTTCACATCCACTTTAAGACGCTGTAATTTGCAACACTTACACACCCTGTGCTCTCTGACATCAACACAGCCACATGGTAACTCTGCTGCGCACTTTATGGTTTCACATCACTATTATTTTTACTTGATTATTATTATTATATTGACTTTCAAACGTTCACAGTTCTTGTCACGTTGTGTTCACCAGAGAACGCGTTGCTCTATCAAATCCAGTAGTTAGATTACATTTACTTATCGAAATCACTTTGCGTTACTGTCTGTTACTATCTTCTTTTGGAATTTAATTGTATTTCGTCTTGTCGAGTGATTGCCGTTTCTATGCGACATTATCAGCAGCGACAGAAACAGAAACAATGGAAGGAGGAGAGAGATGCTCATTTTGTTGGTGGAAAAACAGGAACTATTTTGAAAGTCGCTTGCTAATTTAATGAGTTGTGGCTTTTTGGGCTCATTTGGACTTGGAAATAAGCAGAGACTTGTAATTAATCCCAGAATTTGTCTGACATCCAATTAGTTTTAGTCCATCATTTCCCGGATGATCCATCCCGCTTGTCTTTGTTAATGTCATAGTATATTTGCTGTGAGCTCCAGAAAACTGCGAACATTGAGACTAATCTGAACAGCGCAATAAACATGAAAACAGCCACGAATGAACGAGTCCGTAAAGTTGTGCAACTAAACGCCATTATAATTATTAATATTAAGATAAGTGTCACAAATCTGCAGAAGCCATCTGAGTTGTGGAGCCGCAGGAGGAACTCTGTGCGCTGCCCTGTGACCCCAAACACAGGGCAGTAACGCAGAACCTGGAGGCTGGGGGGAATGATGGGGGCTTTAAAATTCTTCTTTGAGTTTTCCAGACAACAGTGGACCACACAAAAACACACACAAATTACTAAAGTTTTTTTTTTTTTTGTACTGTTGTAACTGTTAAAAAAATCTTCTCTTAAGTTCAACCTTATAAGTGGAGACACATTGTTGATGTTACCATTATAAAATAACTTGCAATTAAGTATTGGCAAAGATCAATGTCATTTTCACAGAAGGTGGAGCGTTGTTGTTAGCAGCTGCTGAAAGTACGGTAACTAAAAAAGTTACTTTTAATGTAACTTAGGTAGTTACTTTCCAAATCAAGTAATCAGTAATCTAATTAAGTTACTCTTTCAAGGAGTAATCAGTAATCCAATTAAAGTTACTTTTCCAAAGTAACTGTGCCATCACTGGTGTTCACATTGCTGTGCTTGATTGCTGTATTTGAGTTGGGGAAGAAACCAAAACGTGAAACCCAGATTCAGCTGCTGCAGCATGTCTGCTCCGACTCTGCAGAGAAATGCACTCTGTCACAACAATACAGCATAAATAAACAGGGTGTGACAAGGAGCACTTTAAAATGCGGGACAGTACATTCACATTAAAACTGAAACTAAAAAATGAATTCTGAGGGTTTTCTGTTTTGCTAATTTCTGTTAATAAATGGATAACAAGTAGAAATCCTATTGTCAATTTATCTCTAAAATTATTCATAAAAAATGCTTATTATCGGAGAGCCCAAAACATATAAAAATGTACAAGTTTAAAAAGCATTTAATACTCCTATGTGAGCTGGGGTGCTTATTCAGTTGAGATGATCCATTGAACTGAAGGAATCACTTTCCATTTCAACAAGAAAGTAGATCTAGGCACAAGCAGCTGGGGATCAGTTAGTATCTCTGTCTGGTGTTTTACCTGCAGTTCCATTGGTCAGTCTGATAATAGTGATGTTAAATGGAGTCATCAAGTTTGTTTTTTTCTTTGCTGTGGATTCAATATTTTTTCTGCGATTGCTATGTGGATGTTTCTTTGTCTATTTCATTTCCTTTTCAACTTTGGGAATGAACCTCTGTTAGATATATGAGGTGATTTCTCCTTTAAGCCAGAGCGTAACTGTGAGCCATTCAGCAAGCTTGAATGCTGATTGGTCTGTCTGTCTGTCTGTGTATGTTTTGTTTCTGGCTATATTTTTTGGTTTTAAGACAAAAATATTAGAATGAAGGCTACAAGCCAAGACATGGTTTTCTAATAAATTTGTTTTCCTAGTAACTCCAAGAGTTGAGTGAACTACAAGGTTTCTCTCAGTGTATTATAAACATGGAGGGCCACCAGGTTTTACTTGCCCTCCCACCACGGTGAGCTTTTTTTATTATTATTATTTATTTATTTTAAATATGTTATTTTACACCAGTAATAATGATAGCAAAGTCAAAAGGTTTATAGTTAATGTTTTGAACTGCGTTCTCTTCCCTGTGCTATTGCGGCACCTGGTTATGTTCTGAAAGGCGTTCATGATGATTTGAAAGGTGATCTTGCAGAGCAGGTTCACCTGCATCTGCATCTTATAGGAACACTTTGCGAGCTCATTTTCATTGAAACCTGCACCAAGGTAGACATCAAGTATGAAAGAAACACTGCTTAATTAGCTCAATGCGAACCTCAAATATAATTCATTAGTCAGACTTTTAGAGGTTTGTGTTGCAGTGAGACTGATTTGAGCACACATGTCTTTGTGATGGGCTTACACCTCACACTGTCAGGATTTGTCTGTGTGAAGTTGGACGAAGATGCCTGCCAGTATTCAGAGGTAACCGGTGAAATAAGTTTTAATAAAAAGTCCAAAGACAACTTACAAAACACAGGAGCCTGGGAACACAGAGACCTGGTAACGTGAAGTAAGTTGCCAGATCTCTGGTAACAGGAGGAGGCCTAGTCCATACATAGTCTGGGCTAAGCAGTGATATTTGTTTCTATTAAATAATCTCGTCCACACCTGATCGGTTTAAGAAAAGTGTTCATCCACACAAACTAGCTGAATTACACCGCAGAGCATTGCTTTAAACATAGGGGGCAGTGTAGGGCAAAGCTAAAACCTATGCCAGCCAATCATAATCTGTCAAATCAACCTCGACTTCCTGTCAGGAATTAAACATGGTACCAGGAGATCCATTTGTGTGGACAGACAGAGAGGTTGAACAACTTTTAAATAATGTGTTGGAATACAAAGTTAATAAAACACTTCATTAGCTTTATAACAAAACTACTAAAGTGCTATATACAGTTAAAGCCCGCATGTGCCCGTCTGTTGACACATGATGTGGAAACGTGGAGGTTGAAGGTCATTTTGCATCCGTATTGGGAGGGACAGCTGGTGTAAAACAGTTGAACTCTGAGCTCTCTCTCCTTTGCGACTCAATGTATTGGAGCAGTTGGACTTATAAACAAGTACAAAGTGTCTGAGCAAACATAAAAATCAGCAACTTTCTGATAGCAGCCATCTTTCCTCCACTGCATGGCCAAAGAGTAACAATGTCACGTCAGCGTTGCATTATTTGCAACGCAAGATTTAGAGGTCATGCGTTTACCTCTAAATCTCAGGTTTCCAATGTTCACAAGCAAATGCAAAAAAGAAGAATTCACAAGTCTTCACTTTGACTGGAGGTTTTATTATTAACAGTTTTTGTGATATTAAATGTAAGTTACATGGTAATGCAAGGTCAAATCGCATAAAAAGTCTATTGAGTTTATCAGAAATCTGGTTGTGTGTGAACAAGTCCTGGGAGAAAAAGCTGTGGTTAAATATTGGGAGAGTTTGGTGAAACAACAGACTGAGACTCATTACTGACTGACTGCAGCTGTGAGGGAAATGGCACAGAGGAGGAAAACACAAACAGTGGAGCTTTAAAATATGAATCTAAGTGAGACAAAGAATCACTAAGCACAATAAATTAATAACACGATCCGGGTAAAATAACTAGGAACAGATCGAACTAAAGTAAAACAGGTAAAAGGCTGAGCTAAACAAAATAAAGAATAACTTAGGACTAAACTACAAACCCAGGAACCTGTGAAGGGTTAACACCCAAATTGTATGGAGGACGGTCACAGCCCTCTGTGGTGTTGGTCCAACACATCGACACTGATTCTGAGTGAACTTTGCTCATTAAATAAGTGAACATATACAGTTTAATATACATCATAAAGCACAGCTAGATTATAACAAACTGCTTTTAAAGCACTGCCAGTAAAATGTGCGTCATCATAAGGACTTTATTCGTTCTCATCTTATGAAATAATACTTAGTAGTGTGCTTTTTCTAACATTAACTAAAAATTACAATCTTAACTGTGCTCCATATTCTGACTCAGGATACGAAAAATAAGTGAAGAGAGGATTCAGTTCAAGATGTTTTTCACCATATAGATTTTCATAAACTGGTATTTTACAATGCAATTGGGTTGATCCACACAATATTGACACAATATTGTGATATTGTGTCTTATTAGAACGGGTCTGCAGACTGGAAACAAGTTCCAAGATTTTCAGTGATTTGTTGCTTTTGTCTGATCAGCTGCTTGCTTTGTTCAAAGGCTGTGTTAGCATTGCAATGGCTGATTAGTCAAACATGTTCCAGTTTGTGTAGTAACAATTTTTTTTTGGGTGAGATTTCCTTTGCCAAGGTACAAAACCCTGGGATTTCAGGCATGGGAGCTTAACAAAGACTTAACTCTAAGCAAGAGCTTATAGAAACATTTAAAATCTAGCATCTAAACATCCACAGAGACACATAAATAAACATATATTCAGATCTTTCTAATTTTACAGGTAAACAGAAACAAGAAGGAGTTTCTTGATCAACCAATGCTGAGCCTAGACATCCCAGGATCCCCGGGTCTCTGGCCTGAGACTCCTCATCTTCAGAAATAAAAAAGAAGAAAAGAACAAGTTAGAAAACGGACAACCTCAAGATTAAATTTGACCAGTAATTCACGTTTGTCTTCACTAACCGGCAGATTGTATCGGAAATCCATGTTGGGTGAAGGTGAAATGGCAGGTTTGCCATATTCAGGATTAGGAAAGGACGAGTCATATCTGTGTAGGTTCTGCGGCAGTGAGAACATGCGTTCTGACGGGTTGGACCGATTGCTGCCATATGTGAAAGGCGTCTGCTGGTTCCCGTACATAACTGATCTGTTTTCTGTGAAGGAACAGGTTTTTTCTATACATATATGTCCAAGAAATGGCAAATCAGTGCAAACTTCAATGAATGACTCACGTCACATTCCACCAGAATGAGCACTGTCAAAGTATTTCCATCGTTTAAAGGGATTTAATGTGTTATCTGTGTTTTACTTGGTCTAATAACACTGTGTGTTCTTGTAAAATTCAAAAAAGTGTCTAGAGATACAGCTCTGGAAAGAATGAAGAGATCAATGTTCTGAAGCCCATTGAAAACCTTAAGGTATATTGATTTCTGAACTCTTCCCGAGTTAAAACATTAGTATTGTTGTTTCTAAATGAACATGAACTTGTTTTCTTTGCATTATTTGGGGTCTGAAATGCTGCATCATTTTCTGCAAATAAATACAAAATTTTTGCTTGGAATTTCAAAGACATGTCAGTAGTTCATAGAATAAAAGAACAGTGTTCAATTTACTCAAACATATAACTATGAAAAGTAAAGTCAGAGAAACTGATCATTTTAAGTGGTCTCTTAATTTTTTCCAGAGCTGTACGTGACAAATTTGCACCCAATGATTTACTTTTTTAAATGAAACTAACTAGTATAAATGTTGCATACAAATTTTGAACCTACCTCTTTAGTTTTTTTTATGAGTTCTGCAATTGCAAATTATTTTAGAATACTTCCAACATGTATTTTCAAAAAGAAAAAACACATTTTTTGTGCAAGTACTTTTTTATTCTTAGTTTCTCTACTTATTTTGGCCCAGATATAAATAGTTGATAAAGAAAAAAAATCATTCATATTCCAACTTCTATATCTTGGACCCATTACTCACATGCACACATACACTTCGTATGGATTAGAAACTTACTTGCTCCTTGTTTGCCTATTGGACTTGCAGCTCTGGACCACTCATAGTCATCATCCAGCCACTGGTTCACCAATTTCTGCTTCATGTCTTTCTTTCTGCAGAAACAGAGTTTAAGTGAGATACTGAGAATTTTTATCTGTTCTTAGATTATCGCTGAGCTGAAAATCAGCTTGGATTCAGAGTAATATTAGTGCCTATAACCTTTAACCATTAACACTATTTCACTTATATTTTATTTGCAATCCATCCATCCATCATACATGTTCTCAAATTAGTCAACATGGAAGCTACTGGAATATATTTCAGTTTTCTATCTACTGTAAGATCAGCTAAGGTGTTTGTAGCTAAATAAGGATGACATTAACAAACTAACAAAAACAAATCTCTTGCTGAAGCACCATTTTCTGTGTGTGCAGCACACACTGCTACAAGAAAGTGAACAACCAATGTTTCATTCTCTGTACATCCAGTGACAGCAAGAAGCACTCAGTGAAAAAATACTTCATTTCTGTATTTAAAGATTGACGCCTTCAAAAATCCATAAATGACTCTTTACTGTTCCCAAGCCAATGGTCCCTTCCACCCCAGCCTCCCTGAGTATTCATAGTTGGTGACTTTAGTTTTTTATGTGAATTAGTGCTCTCTACCACTAATTCAATGTAACACTACATCACTACACCATGTCTGTAGGACGCTCTGCTTGCTAATGTGAAGTACAAAGCACGTTTCATGGATAAGACAAAGCACCTAGTCTTTTTTTCCCTTTTGTTAGTGGCGTCATGTTTTGTAATAAAAAACCATATCACAGCTTACTTACTTTGTGTGTTTGTGTTTGTTGACAACAGCATATGCAACCAGGGTTACCACAGCAACCAACAGGACAGCAAGGGTCACACTTAGCCCTGCATATAATCCAACTTTATGTATGGGAAAGTTGCAATCCTCTCCCAAGTACCAGAAGTTGTCCACATCATTACATCTAAGGAAGGAATGAATCAAAACACAATTAAAGACAAACAACAAAGTGTAGTGCATAATGTAATTAAATATTCATTTAAATATTGATAGAAGAATAGAGTTGAGATGCTACAAACTAAATTGTATAACAACCTGTTCACTAAAAGTTATGTTTTTTCCTTCGGTTTATTTAGTACTTTAGCAGGAATGTTTATTAACTGATATTTTACATGTACCAAATCAGTGTGGTCAACTGTGATACACTGAACTGGAGCACAGGACAGTGTCTTCAATTAAACATCTTTAAAGTTAAATAAACTGCAGTGAGGACTGAAGAACTGCTCAGTTCCTGGAAGACTGCTTGTCTATTTTGACCTTCATGAATTTCCTTACTGTAGCAGCTCTCTCATCATTTGGAAATTTAGATTAAGTTTGACTAATAAGACTGTCAAATCAGTATAATCCAATAAACTGCAGTTTTTCTGAGTTAGAGTCTTCATCTCTATAGCAACAGAGTTGCTAAAATTGGAAAAGTGAAAAGTTGATATTGTCTGTTAGGTAAAATCAGTATTAAAAAAAACAAACACATCAAAGTACCTGCAGATCTCTCCCAAAGCTTTGTAGATGTTGCAGGTCCCTCTATTATTGCACTTTATAGTTTCATTATGCTGTGGGTCACATCTGTTTCTACAAACGATCGTACCATTGTCTAATGAAAAAGGACTGAAGTATTCAGCTATATCGGAGCCCTGCAGTGTACTCTCACATAGACCTACAGAAAAAAGACAGAAGATTTTAGTAAGATCATGACAACTCAATCCATCCAGAGACCATGAGAGCACCTCCCACAATAAGAGGGTGAGAGACAGGATACACCAGGGGTGCACAGGGTACTACTCCATCATACACATACAAGGCAGGGTACAACGAGGCAGCCGCACCCCTACACACAGGAGTGAATTGGAGCGGACAATAAACTGAACATTCATCCATGTCTGGGGTTAAACCAGAGAACCCAGAGAGAACTCACATACAGCAAGCATGAGGAGAATGTACAAACTCCCCACAGAAAGAGCCCAGCCAGAGACCAAGGCCAGGATCCAATTTTAGACCAGTTGATCCATTGTTGCAATAATTCATGCTTGCAGCTAAATGTTTCAAAAACAAACTATACTGATGGATTTTTGAAGAAGTCATTGTTGAGGAAAATTATTATTTTAGTGTTTCATACAGTTCATTCTATTATATGTGTAAAAGGTATATTGAACATTCTCATTTAGAACAACTATGTGTTAATGAGATAAGTGAACTCTTCCTGAAACTGCCTCTGTGAACAGGCAGGAACAGGAGGTCATAAAACTGGCATTCCAGAGAGCAGTATCACTTGAGTCTGAGAGAGAGAAGTTTGTTGGGTTCATGGAAGAATTAAAGTCTTTCAGAGATAACATCTGGGATCGTGTCAAAAACTAAATAGAACAACATAGAATGTTTACCAAATTAACATTTAATTTTTAAGACATTTCTTAAGTGCTAATAGCATGTTTTGAATGAAAATGTATTATCTATTTTTAGAATTAAGAATCTAGTAAATGATGAATGTATTTGAGAATTTTACCTCATTTTGTTCTGTTGATTTTATGTATTATTTTTGATTTAAGACAGGATTAAGTCTTTTGGAGAGCTGAGTGCAAAACAACAAACTTTGGCTTGTGAAGATAACCTTTCTGTGAACCATAGTACTGAATCTAAGCCCGTTCCTGGGAATTTTGGTGGGGACAGATACCGGGAGAGATCCTGCTGTTCGCAGCTGGGTGTGAACTACTTTTATGGAGCCCAGAGGGGTTTGGAAACAGCAGGAAGCCACGACAAACTCTGGCCTTTGATCTTAGTTGTAAATCAGGGACGTTCTGAGTTTATCCAGGTGTCCAAGATACCTTCTGGTTGGTC
>CAEFZY010078477.1:0-11685 GCA_903066815.1 Brachyrhaphis roseni
TGATGATGATGATGATGATGATGATGATGATGATGATGATGATGATGATGATGATGATGATGATGATGATGATGATGGAGATCGGTGACTTTACAACCAGGAAAGAGGTCACTGGTACACTGTAAAAACCTTAGGAAAAATCCCTTTATTTTTTATATCCTAATGGCTTAAGAAGCAGTTTATGGTTCTTAAGTAGAAATTTGACAGCATTCATGATCTTGATGAATCCCAAAATGAGAATTAGTTTGATACCCCTGTAGCAGCTTGTGCAAAAAGAGGCCCAGCCAAGTATTGAGCGCATAGAAATGAAGTGACGTTTGTGTTCAAAAGATCAGTTAATGAAAATGTTCACTTTTATTAACCCTATGTCATAGTCTAATCTTTGGAGACACTGAATTGGGGTTTTATTTATCATAATCATTAAAATCACACACACAAAAAAAAGATTTAAAATATTTTGTCCGCGTGGAATGAATCTACGTAATATATGAGTTTTACTTTCAGAAATGAGTGACAAAATTTTTTTATTTTTTCCAATATATTCCAATTTTTTCACTAGCATTAAAATAAAGCCATGTAACTTTGGAACATTTTACCTCTAAAGTTGGTAAGATCAAGAGACTCTGCTGACACCTAGTGGTCAGAGTTTGAAATTGTAATTACCTTTAAACCACATTTAGAAATCTGTCATAGTAGTATAATTTTGTTGTTATAAAATTATCCTTACAATAATATATATTTCTTTGTCAAAACCATTTCAACAATCCAATACAAACCAGAGTTATTCAGTCGTCCTACACTCTTAATATTTTAGCCTTTATTAACAGTTTCTTTTTTTTTTTTCTTTTTGATTTTGATGACTTTTTTAATCATATAATGTAATTTTTTTTTAACTATAATTATATCTTTGCAGATCTTTTGTGTGGAATCTGCTGTGGAGAAACAAAGGAAGAATGAAACCGCATATATCAGAGAAAAAAAACAGGAAATTCATGTAAACATCGGAGACAAATAACTGATGACAAACAAGAATTGTCTCCTGCTAGCTAGAATACACTAGTAGTAAGTAAAACTAAATATTATTTGCTAACTAAGTCGTCCATTGGAAGCAATGCTGTCAATGAGATAAAAGGCATTCTGGGCAGATAAAATCCAACCAGCAGTAAGCAAGATTTTCTGATTGGCAGGTATTTACAGTAACTAAAGTAAAGAGCTGTAAAGGAAAGCAGACGCATCCACAGCTACAAGTGCTACATAGAGACGCATCACTCCTGAATATTTTACTTTATTAAAATAAATCAAACTCTTTCCTTTTGTCATACACGGGTTTTGAATGTGTCATAAAGACGATCTATAAATAGTTTTCCTCTTTTACAAAGATTTTAAAAAATGATAGTAGCTTAGACTGTAGCTTAGACTGGACCAGAATGACAGTAGAGAGGCAGGTATAGATACATACATGGGAGTAATTTTGTGATTTTTAAGTGGGACTGGAAGGATGTATTTGAGGATGACACCCAGACTAGAAGGAAGGCGAAATAAGGATCTGTCACCAGAAATGGAGAACATATTCTGAAGCTATCAAGAAATAGTTTCGCTATTCATGGAGCATTATCTCCAAAACCTAAAAGATCAAATGTTGTAGGATTGACAGAACAGATGACCAGAGGTCCAGAATTTTTACCACCGTCATTCTTACAGGGACTGAAGAAAGGATAGAGTTTCTCTGTAAAGCGACAGCCAGTAAAGGAGTAGATAAGGCCTCCAGGCTCTACATTATAAAAGGAGACCAGACCCTGATCGTAATCCACAAACACCCCCACCCTCTCTGGACCAGGCTGAGGACAGAGACGGATTGAAGGTACACTACCAGCTGAATACTCATTTCCATTTCTCAAACTTATCGTGTAGTAGCCATGTTGAGGACAAGCTATAAGATCTCCCTTCCTGTTGACCGACTCCCGGGCCACTCCAAAGTCCCAGTCAGTTTTTCCTTTAACCTGAACCTCGTAGTAAAATCTACCTGAAGAGAAACTCTGCTTTCCTAAAACGCAAACACAGTACGAGAATCTATCTGGGTTGTCCGGAAGATTCTTCTTCAAATCGCCGTGACTCACTCGTTTTCCATCATTAGACAGGATGAGTCTAGGATGTGCTGTGTCAGGATCAAGAGTCACATCCACGGTGTACTGCTGGACCCAATTCAGCTGAAACCTAATCATCTTTGTCCCAAGAGTCGCCCCCAGCTGTGCCACAGCGTTCACAACAGTCCTATCATATGACAGCGGTTTAACGTCAGCATGCTCCCACTCCCTAGTGGGTGGTGCAACGTTTAGGGAGGAGAGCCTTTGAATAAAATGGAGGTGGTCCTCACAGCACAAGAGCTGCTTCACCTCAGAGCTCCTCTGCATCAGATCAGAGATTTGCCGTTTCAGATCCTTGATCACAACTCCAGCCAGCTTCTCTGCAGTGTTCTGTTTGTCTTCGATTTCCGTTATGAGCTTTTCAAGGCCTTTTTCAACAGACCTCTTGAGGGCAGTGAAAACCCGAACACCTTCTGCTTTCTCTCTGTCTGCTGCCTCCTCACTGATCCTCACAGACTTTTCGATTTCCTGGATCTTCTCTTGCTTAGACTGGATCAAATGCTGAATTTCAGCTTCTGTCTTCCCCAGATCCACTTTCTTTTTGTCACATTCCTCTTCTAGAGGAATGAACCTATGAGACTTGTGGTCTAAAACTGAGCAGAGAGAGCAGATGCATGTGTTGTCCGTCTGACAGAACAGCTCCATTAGTTTACTGTGCTGTGCGCATATTCTTTCTTCCAGGTCCTCCACAGGCTCCATGAGCTGATGCCTTTTCAACCGCGATGCCGTCAAATGGGGCTCCAGATGAGTCTCACAGTAAGAAGCCAAGCACGCCAGGCAGGACTTCACCGCCTTTAGCTTGGTTTCAGCGCAGATGTCGCAGGGAACTTCTCCTGGCTGTATAGCTTGTTGCTCACATCTGCTGATCTGAGAAATCAGATTTTGGATAAAGGTATTGATGCGCAGTTGAGGTCTGATGGGAAAATGCTCCTTACACACCGGGCAGTTGAACAAAGCGTTACTGTCCCAGTGTCTGTTGATACATTGTTTACAAAAGTTGTGACCACATGGTGTGCTGACTGGATCGACGAACACATCCAGACAGATGGAGCACTGGAACTGATCCATAATTTGAGAGGTTTGGCCAGCGAACATGTCTGCAGTGTGTTAAAAAACATACAACAATGAAAGATTAACAATGATCTACTGTATACAGCCTGAAATTACATTTTATTGCACTTAAACAGTTGATTTGGTTTTATAGATTTAAGGCTCTGTGAAGGGTGATTACTCCATTAAATGTGATTAAAAAAAATCATACCATGAGTTTGTTCGACAATCAGATACATCCATCCGTCAAGGTTTTGAATGCTAAACAAGCTCACTAGAAGTACACTAAAATTACACCTGTCAGCTGATATTGAGTTTGCGTGAGTAATTGTCAAACACCTTTGAGACTTTGAACATCCACAACTGACATAAAATCCAAATATTTTCTCACTCTAAATGGAGCTGAAGGGTACTGATGAGTCACAGCAGTGGGTTGTGGGTTGATACAAACAGGCTCAATCCACATGACTTCACGTAGAAACACAGACACTGTACAGTTAAACGAAGCAGCACTAAATGCAACAGCGTCTATTATGAAATTATAGATTGTTTATTTCTACTAACAGAAACAAATCCCATTCATAAATGTTTTTAGCTTGAGTTGTCTGAAAGTCAGCTAAAAGAAATGCATATTTTACGATTTAGCCATCAAACTCTCAGATGAATTGTTTAATTTCCAAGTAGCTAATGACATGACGTCTGTCTACTACTACAAGTAAGGGAAATATTAATGATAGTAACTTCATGATCACAGTATTTTGAAACAATAGCTGTCAGGAGACCCTGATGAAACTAAACCCCCTTTAGCAGGTGTTGACCTAAGATTTTCAGACATACTGCCAAAGACAAGCAAGACATGTTTTGAACTATTAGTTTAGATAAATCTGTATAATAGTTTGTGAGCCATAAGTTTGTTGACAGCAGCTAAAACATTAATCAGTTAAATCTTACATTGTTAGAGCAGTTTCTGTTGCTGTAGGAAAAAAATGCTAAAGTTAGCATAACACTAAAAGCAAACTGCTGAGCATCAACACAAAAGCAGAGTTTATTAAAGACTGTAGCTGTATGTATGGTGAAATGATAAAGCTTCACATGTTTCAGGTGAGACATTGACAGAATATCACAGTAGCTTTCTTAACTGATTTAATCTATTTAGGAGAAGCCTACTGACACTTAGTTAAATTACTCAGATGAATTGGAAGATGACTGGAAGATCTCTAGTTTCAATGTAAAAATAAAACAGCCAAGCTTTGTGTTGATGCTGGTTGTTCCGAAACAGTGAATAATGTTAGTTGTACTTACCAGTATTAAGGTGAGTTTTTAACAAAGAAGAGATGAACTTGAAGCGTATTCTTCTTGATGACTGTTCTGTCGCCACTCAGTCATTCCAGGAATGTGACTCTTAAAACTCGCCCTTCAACTTTTGCTCCTCCTGTACTTTAATGGTTTATTTTGGCTTTCATCCTCATGCATCACATTAAAAACAAGATCTGACAGAATATTGTTGTCGGTTTAATGGAGATCCTTTTTGATGATGGCACTGGACAAAATGTAATGTTTGTTGCTGCTGCATAAGTTGGTAACTGTATGTTGTTTTTATGAGTTTTTTTATTTTTGTGTTTTATCATGTAGACAACTTTGAACTGCTTCATTGCTGAAATGTGTTATACAAATAAACTTGACTGATTAGTACAGGAGATTAGCACAAGGAGTTCCAGTTAATATATAACATAACACAACCACAAAACTCTTTATTTAAAGTTTTTTTTAAGAACACATGTTCTGTCCCCATGTTATCTGTACAGCAAAGCTTCATGTTGAATAAATCACAGCAAGTTGAGATTTATGCCTTTAATGTATTTTCCTGATAATTTAAGTCTGTTGCTGGACACAGACACAAACTCAACAGAAATGTCCTGCATAATGTGCCTGGTTTGTCAGTCTTTTGCTACTGTTTGTTCAGTTTATCATTTTTTTAAAAAGTTGATTTGTATTGTTAAGAGCCATAAAATAGTCGCTGTGTCATGTTGTGGCCACTGGGCGTCGCTGTGGTTCAACAAATATATAGAAGAACCGTCTTACCGGTGAGAAGTTTCACAGGTTTTAGCTTCCGGTTGACTCTGTTACTCTTATGTTGATTAACGGAACTGATGGACAGCCTTTTGGAGCAATAAATGGACGGTAACTACGCCAAGTGAATTGTTTGGACAATAATAGTAGTACATTATAACCAAAGAAACTAAAAAAGAAAAAAACCCGGTCGTATTTATCCAGTATAATAATATAATGTAACAAAAATATAATTATTACTTACGTTTACCAATTATAATCCCTATTTTTACATATTCAACTGTTTAAGTGAACAGTTATGAAACAAAATGCGAGTCTGGATCATTAGTGAAGTAAGGATTTTGGCCAGCAGAGGGCAGCAGGCCTCTAAATAAACCATAGATCAACCCGGAAGTCTCCAGTGAGCAGAAAACGTCCCAGTAATTTGGGCAAAGTTCCGTTTATGGGACATTTGAAACGAAAACAGCAGCAACAATATCTGCGTGACCATTTTAAAAATTTTATTTTCAAAAAATAAAATTTTGTTTTCTTTTTTGGAATCTTTGGGGAAATGAATGCAGTGACAGCACCAAACCTCGTTGTAACTTAAAACGCTTTATTATGCAGCAACTGTCATTATCTAAATTTATTTAAAGAGTCATTGTAAGGGAATAAAGGATATTGGCGTTTTTAATTTATTTGCTGCATTTGTTGTGTTCAGATTAAGTACATTTTAACCTCTACAGCACTGTCTGAGTTTTTTCTATGACATGTGGCATATAAATAACCTTTAGTTTTTCACTTTATCACCTTGTCTTTTTTTAACTAATGCGCTCTGATGCTGCAACCTCACCAGAGAGCTGCAGATGAGGTTGATCTCTCCTCTACAGCATGTCTTCTGTCACACTGAAACCTTGTTCTGGGTCAGGTTGTGGTTGAAAAGGGGGCCACAAGGTGCATCGTTAGAGCCTCAAATCAGCATCAAACTCTGAAATCCTTCAGATTTGCTGCCTCAGAAAAGGACAGAGAAGAATTCACTCTGCAGCTGACTAATATAGAAAACAAAGAAACAAAAAAAAGTTTGTTGCTGCCGAGTTCCTGCTCTGGCCAATCACCCGAGCAGTTTAGTCAGCGCCACCCCTCCTCCACCCTGACAGGATGTAAATGTGGTCATAGCTCTGATGTAGAAACAACAGCTCCTCTGATAGGGTTGGCTAGAGAAGGCCTGCTTTTAATTGACCGTTTTTGGATTTTAACCTTTATATTCCAGTCATTTTACACTAAATTTTATTCATGCATTTAGAAAGAAAGCTAAATACAGACAAAAAAAGCATCAAAAAGGAGCCAAAAAGCACTTATTTTAATTGTTTAAGTTTCCAGAGCAAACTAGGAACCTTTCTGGCCTATACAGACCTGATTCTGTTTCTCTCAAACCACCATGACCGCATGTAGCAAAAATCTATTTAGTTGTCATCCTGTAAGCACATAGTTACATCTTCAGGTGCTTTGCAAGCCTTGTTTTTCCTCAATATGTTGAAAACGTTTTGAGCTGCAGAGTGTTTTATAGATTTGTGAGAATATTTTGTTCTGCCTATTTTAAAATTAATTTACAATTTATAGTAGCATGTTTTCCCTGAGTTTTGCCATTACAAGAAATAATAATAAGGCAACATAAAATGTTAAAGTTTCGTCAAGCTATCGAAAGTCACTTCTTCAGGTGAAATAATTTGCAGAAACGCTGTTGGGAAGTAGGGCCAGATTTATGAGGGACGTCAAATAAATCAAATATCAACAAAAGCAGAACTCAAAGTATTTCCACATGCAAAATGAAGAGGCATTGGCAGTGAGCTGTTGTGCACCCAGGAGATGGACTGCCGATTTGTCCAAGATGTACCCTGGAGATAGGTAACAACACCCCTACAGACCCCAATGGGATAAGGATGTAAGAAAATTGATGGACGGATGGATAATCACTTCTGCTGATTACCTCAATAAAACTGAATGACCAGGTTATCTCATCGTGTTCCCAGATGACAATGCCAGGATTCATCAGACTCAAATTATGACAGAGTTGTTCAGGGAATATGGGACATCATTTCCACACCTGGACTGCCCTCCAGAGAGTCCAAACCTTAACTCCACAGAGAATATTTGGGATTGGAAGGAGAAGGCTTTGCACATTGATAGGACTCTCTCATCTTCAGTACAAAACCTTGGTGAAAAATGAATAACACTGAATAAAATCAAATCTGGTAACATTGCAGAGGCTTATCCAATATCAGCCACAATGAATGTGTGCTGTGATCAAAGTCGAAAGGAGTATTAGTGTGTTACCTTTAGTTTGGTGGTAAGTTTTTTTTGGCCAGCCAGAATATATTAGGACTACAGTACTGTCTGTTTGCTACATACAACTTTCTTTTTATATTTACTACAGCTTCTAAACACAAAATAATCTCAAAATTCTCTTAAACTAACCAAACTGTTGAACACCAAGAACACTCAAACACATATTTTCTTTTCACACACAATACAAAGCAAATACTGACAAATGTCACATAGCATGTTTAATTTTTTTGAGTTCTCTGGACATTTTACGTGCATAAAAGCTGACATATCTTCTCTACTTTAAAATCAAGTTATCCTCATAATGCTTCTGTCCTTCATTGCGAAAAAAGAAAAAAAGACGATGCCACTGAAAGGGCTGAACCTAACCCACTGCACCCCCTCTGTCACATGATCAGACAGATCATTTGGACAGTCAAAGGCATCAAGCGACGCATTTTTAACCAAACCTTCCAGCTTAGCCAATCACAAGCAGCCTTTGTCTCATGGAAAGAGTTCTGTGCGTTTGTGAATATGAACGGCAAATACAGAATAGGTTCAGTGTTGATGCAGCTTTCCAGTTTTTCTTCTTCTTTATGAAATGTGTGAGTATCAACCATCTCTCTGAGTCTGTATGTTTGTATCCGTTGTTTTAAAAGACAGCTAATGACATTTTAAAACTATGTGGAGGAAATTCCAACCGCCACATTGCGCCCAAATTAGCTTTTTATAATCCTTTAAAATGTTTTTGCTCCTTTTATATACATTGAGAGCTATTTTGCTTCTTTTATTAATCTAATCACATTAATATAGACGTTCATATTGTGTTCTCTAAGAAAAAACAAACAAACACCAATCCATTTATATAATTAAAAGTAGAAAATAAGTTTGGTTATGACCTGATAAGGATGTGACAGATGTATAATCATTAAGCCAATCCTTCTATCTGCAAACAAACAAACAAAAAATAATGAACGAAATTATGCCTGAGTACAATTTTATTTATTTTGAACTATTTTCTCAAATTTTTCCCATTGCTAAAAGTAAAAAAAAAAAAAAAAGTCATGTTTTTGTTATAGTAACAAAGTGTCCAAATATTCTATTTAGAAATGGTTCTTGTATGTTTTTTGTAACAAATGGACAATAATTATAATTTTTTTTTAGGTGACTATTTGCTTGATTAACTGCTGATGTTGAAGTGGCTTTAGGGAGATTTATGATTTTAGTGTTATGACAGACACTGTTTACATTCCAATAAATCCCACTTTTTCCCCAGTCAGTCCATGAAAAATATTGTATTATGCTATATTCACATCATGTTCTTTGTGACACTGTTTTTCAGCTTCCCCTTGAAACTCAGTCTCTTTATTGTTGAATCATGAACATTGACAGCAGCTGAGGTAAGTGAGGCCTGCGGTGCTTTGAATTTTGATCCAGTTCTCAGGGACCTCCTGGGTGAGTTAACATGAAGGACTACAACCTCCACAATGACAAAGCTTTGGAAAGATTACGTAAGGAGGTAATGAAACTAAAATGTTTTAGAGCTCCTAGGATAATGAGTGACATGAGAGCAAGATTTGGCTAATCAGGAGAATGAGGTGCACCAAAGGACAAACCTGCACAGGTAAACCAAAGGAAGGTGACCAATCAACAGAAATAAACAGGACACCAAAAGATCATGCTAATAAAAAGCTGAAGACTAATACACAAATGAAATAGTAGACACACGTCCACTAATCTGCTAATGTGCTAATGGCAGAGCTAATTCTTTACTAGTGTCTTACTGTTTTTGCTCACTTTGTAAACATTTAACACCATAGACAGGTGACCGGTCCATCAAAGATATTTCACTTTTATTTAAAAAAAAAAAATCTGTTTTTAAAATTTATTTTAAAACGGCCTCCGTGTTGTAACAGTATCTTATGAGACCGGTAATCTGTAAAACAAATCAAGCTCCTCTTCCTCCTCCCTCGGCTGCTATTGAAGAAATGCATCGCTCCAGAGTAATCCCAACTAAAAACAACCAATCAGAGCCAGGAGGAGAGTCTTATCGCTGTCAACCAATCTCATATATTTGCTGCTTAATGTGCTAATGGAGGAACAACTTACTGTTAGAGCAAAACCAAATTAACCGCCATCATCAGCGGCCGTGCTAACTAGCCTTAGCATTAACAACAGTCTCTGCTAACTGGAGCGCTGCAGAAAGTAGCAAGGCGAGGTAAGCAGGGGGGTGAGCAGTGCCAGATTGATGGTGATTGCCAACGCTATGACCCGCCTCTTGGGTCTGATTGGTTGGTGCTACATAGCAGTGAGGGAAGGCAGAGGAGGTTAATTCTTTCTCTTTTTTTCACAGATTAACTGTCTCATAGCAAACCATCATGACATGGTGACAGTTTTAAAAGTGTCACCATGTTAAAACTGGTGACGTGTGTAGCTTTTATATATTTTTTTTAATAAAAGCTACACACTGCAGTTTAACATAGATATTAACTGAAGATAATAAAATATGGAGATTAGTTTTTTGTTGAGGATATTTAGAGATCTGAATATGATATATTGCTAAAAATCTATTACCAATAATAAAAAGGCTTAACATAAAAATTCTGTCTCTACGGCATAACGTGGCTGTAGTGATACAGTCCAAATTTGTTGGGATCCAAATTTTTTAATGAAAAACAATTGTGACATCCTTCCAGCAGAGTCTTCTATCACAGCAATCCAAAAAAACAGATACTCCACCTGTGGTACGGTACAGCAAACGACATTTTTTCTGTACCTAGAAAACATCTGTAGAACTACAAGCTGGTTTCTGAAAGCAAACCACAGCCACTAGTGCTAATCCTAAATGCTCAAACAAACCAAGTGGACCCTATCTTCTTGAAGACATTTCACATTATCCAAAAGGCTTCTTTAGTGCTAAACTTGTGTTAGAAGTATCAAATAAGTAGCTAATAAGTTGCAGTCAGAACAATCGCACCAATACAACCATTGATGTCAGTAATGGGGGCATTAAAGACACGTACGTCTATTTGGTTCAATCTTGGGTCATTGTCACTCAGGATTCATTTGTCCAGGTTGACTCCACACCAACCAGCCATCAGCAGATGCATGTAGATTGATACTGAACACAGATTTAGACCCTGCAGTCACTTTGAAAAAAAATCCCCTGCGGTCTATAAATGTCTGTGAGCGCCGGTTGGATGTTTTGGTGCACAACTATCTCTTACCGTCTACTGTCCCCTCGTGTGGTGACGGTGGTTTGACCTACTCAGCAAAAGTTTCCACCAGTGGAAACACTTGTTCTTGCCAAAGCGAAAGAGGCTGCATGGCCTTCAGCTTCCAGCGGCAACCATATCTGTAAAATCAGGACTTGCTGTAAACAACTGGAACAACAAAAGTTGAGCGACTGTAGGACATTTTGAACTTGATGAAGAGGTAAAGGACATGTATGACTTTAAGTCAGCTTCGGTTGATAAAGTCTCTTTTTGTCTCTCCAGATTTAAAAGAAAAAAAATTTTAAAGATGAGAATCCCATGTTACTATTGGAAAGGTTCCACAATCCAAAGGCTTTACTGTAATCATTGTAGAATATTCCAGCTCAGATTTTACAATTTGAAGAATTGTAGATGATGAGGCCTCAAAGTGGCTTTTAATCCATTTAGTGGTCAATCGGATGTTAGAATAAACTTAGATATTGTGGTTTTATTATTATGTGATCTTTTGCCACAGAATCCTGATAGTCCTCTACAGCCATTAGATAAAAAGGTAACCCCATTTGAGAACGTGAAAAATCTGAATACCTGAGGAACTGTGTGACGGGTCAAACTTAAAAAAATATGAGCCAATTGCTACTATGTCAAGTAGAAACGATACCAGCAGTAATTAACTGTTGCTGCCTATCAATCTACCAAGGATTGGAAGGTAATTTCCAAACTACTTGACTCAATGGGCCTAGAGTAAGAGTAGTTATTCATTGGAAGGATTCTGAACACCTCTGAGAAACAGAAAACCTGGAAAATGTAACAAAGTGCTAACCCCTAGAACAGTGTTTTTCAACCACTGTGCCGCGGCACACTAGTGTGCCGTGGGTGATCGTCAAGTGTGCCGTGGAAATTATCCA
>CAEFZY010078479.1:0-46475 GCA_903066815.1 Brachyrhaphis roseni
TATATATATATATATGTATGTATATATATGCCAACTACATTGAAATAGACAGCATAATTTGCTCAAGAGGATAATGTGTTCAGCTTTACAATATGTTGGTACAGAGATTTATTTTTTATTTACTTTTTAAATATGACCCATGAGTAAAAGGTGCCCTTAAACAAAATCTTTCAGCTCTGGAAGAGTAGCCACTGAGTGCCAACCACCAATAAATAAATACATCATGCCCTCCACTCCCCCCATTCTTCTTCTTGGGAACATACACAAGCCAGACTACTGTGACTAAACTTTGGGGCCAACCACACTCAGCACTGCTATTCTTTGGAGAACCTCAGACATTGGAGGATATAAACAAAAAAGTGGGGGAGCTGTTGAGGATGTGGTTAACATGAAGCGTTACCAGAGGTAGAAATTCATGCCCCAGTTCAAACAAGATGTTGCCGGCATCAGTCACACTGTCTTTGTTCTTTGACGACTGAAAAGCAGGCGGAAAAATAAAACAAGAAGAAGCAAACATGGCAACCTGGAGGGGGAAAAAAAAAAAAAGAAGAAGAAGAAGTTGATAAATATGCAAAGTTTTCCCCAGAGGGTCGAAGATGCAGAGATGCAGCAGGTCATGATGGATGATAGCTTGGAGCCGGGAGCGTCTAGGGCTTGGACGGGTATAGGTTATCGGCTAAAATCTTTAGTCCTTTTCAAAAAGCACGGGGATAATATTGTCTTATAAAAAAGCCCCCCAAAAAAAACCGTCAGGTTTGACTGAGCCTGACAAAACTCGCAGTCCATGTGTGCAACCGTTAATCTGGAGCGCAGTCAAAACAGGCCTCTCAACGTCTGCAGTCTCATTGTGGTGTGCAGGTTCGTGTTTGTCTTTCACCTTTGAACACCAACAGATAAAAAAAAAAAAGAGAGAGAGCGAGAAGAGCACAGCCCTGGGGAGGAGAATGTGGAGAAAGGTGTTAGAGAAGTGCAGAAGATCCGTTTCTTTTCTTTTCCCAGCTTTCATGTATGACACAACGTTTCAGTAAAAATAAAAAACTCACCAGATATGCTGGCGCACTCTAATTTGCAGAGCTTTACACTTCTGCGGGGATGTTCAGCGCGTTTCTGGAAAAGGACAGCGGGGCGAATGTTAGAGGACGTCCGGGCAAAACACCTCGCTGTTAAACCTCTAACATTTTTGTCATGTTAGAACCACAAACCTTCATGAAACTGCATGTGACTTTTAAAACATCTTCGGGCGTAAAAATCAGTGATGTGTCCAGCCTCTTTTACTCTGATACCTCAAAAATCATCAAGCGAATCGCCCTCATAACTCACCAGATTAGCAAGTAGAATTTGATCATTTGATTGCCACCCAAAAAATTTTACTTTTATGGAAGAATCAAAAGAAAGCCACTGTAAAAACTGCAAGTAAAAGCACAGAAAACAAAACAAAACAAAAAAACACTCATAAAAAGATGAATGGAACCAATGGCGACCGGAAACGACTTGAGACTTTGGAGAAGGTTTGCCTTCCAACACTAGATATACGTTCAGAGCAACAGCAGAATGACCAGCTCAACAAATATTCATTGTGTTAGAATGATCTAGTTAAAGTCCAACTGAGAATTAGGAGACTTGAAGATTGCCGCTTAGAGACACGTTGCACAGGCTACATAGATGAGCTGGAGCAGTTTTGAAAAAGATTGGGGTAAAGAGTCGTCAAGTACCATTTTTTTTCCTGATTTTTATTTAGAAACTAAACATCACACTACATCATTTTGCTTCCATGTCACAGAGGTGTGGTGCTTTGTCAGTTTATCACATGAAACCCCATTAAAAGCAGTGAGGATTGATGTTGAAACATCGTCAAATGTAAAGACGCTTAAGAGTTGCGCAAACTTTAGCCAGGTACTGTACGTGAAACTCTGCTTAAAAATCATTTGCTCCACTTTATTTAACTTACGCAACTTTCGTTAAAGTGTTTCTGCAGGTGGTGATGGCAGTGGGCAGTGTGTTCACTGCTCCATTGAACTCTTTAACCCTCATCGTGTGAAGGCGGTGTACGTAAAACAACAAAGAAGATTTTAATGTATCTGGATAAATTGCTAACATCATCTGAACGCGGCATAATTCCTCTCTTGAAAATTAGACATATTCTAATTTCCCCGTTCTGTGCGTCATGTGCTGGTCTCAAGTGATTTACATTCGCTTGCGGTCTGCGAGCGATGCTTCCTTGTGACTGTCCGTGGTGGATTTACTGGAGAAGCCGTAGCCTTGAGATTCAAATGACACTGTTTTCATTTCCCTGCTGGAAGAGTTTGGCTCGCATACAGAGCGAGCCATGCACAGCACGGGTGTGAGAAAGGAAATCTGCCACAATTTTGAACCGACAGATTGAGCAACAACGAGACTGGTTTTTGAACATTTGTAATTTATCATTAATTACACTGTTTCAAAGAGTAGTACTATTTACCTGGCGCTAGTATTGAGGGTAAAGAAAAGAAGAGATTGTTTTACAGCTCTGGAAAAAAATGAGAGATCACTGCACTGGTTGTTCCACCAAATATTGGTTTCTGAAAGCTTCCTGAGTTCAAACATTAGAATTGTTCTTTTTAAATTAATGTGAACGTGTTTTCTTTGCATTATTTGAAGTCTGAAAGCACTGTGTCTCTTTTTGTTATTTTGACTGTTTCTCTTTTTCTGTTAATAAGTACAAAATGTTTGCTTGTAATTTTGGAGACATGTTGTCAGTAGGTCATATAATAAAAGAACAATGTTCATTTTACTCAAACATATAAATACAGCAAATAAAATCAGAGAACCCAATCAGTTTAAGTGGTCTCTTCATTTTTTCCAGAGCTCAATTTAAGAGATCCAAAGTGAGCAGCAGAGTGGGACAGAAACAGGGATTGGCGTTTATCACTGTTTCCAAAAAGTTTTTGTTTTAAAACCAGTAACAGTTTTCCACCAGACCATTACCATAGTGTGAAGTCTAGTAGGAATATTTGTTTTGTAATTTAAGTGACAAAAATTGAGGTTTAACATATGCTTCTGTTAAATGGAGAGAAACACCTGGTAGGGATGGTGGTTGGTGCAGAATACAGATAATTTATTGCATTCTATCCTCAAAGTGTCTTTTAAGACATTTGATTTCATCCTTCTTTACACTGCTGCTAACTCAAATGTAACTAATCTTTTAATTCATTTAAGACTTTAAAAGTAAACACAAATATGGCCCTCACCTGAGATTTCTCCTTTAAGGGATCTAACCTACTAACTATGTTACCTTCAGATGGTATGAAAATGCTGTATATACCAAAAATAGCTTAAAAAAATGTTGACTTCACATCATGGCTGAATCTGATGCCTTGAAATAGACCTCAGTCTCTTTAAAAACCTCCAACCCTTTCCAACACGCCACCTTAACACAGTTCCTCCATGTCGCTTCCAACAGTTTTTAGCAGTGCTGTAATTTGCATAATAAGCTCAGCAGACATGCATTCCCACCCATTGTTTGCTAACTGCTGCTGGCACTAGTCTGTAGGAGCTGGTGGGAGCCACTGTGGAGCGCTTCCCTTAGTGCAACGCAATCATCTTTAGTTCTACAACATCCAAGATCGAGTGTTAAATGTCTTTCTGAAAGATGCTATGAGCTGAATTCTGAACAAGTCGTATAAAAACAAAGTTCAGACAAGCTAACGCTAGCTTCCTGCTTCGGCAAAAGTGATTTCCTGCCGGATTAAACATTGACAGCAGAAGCAAGATATGAGTTTATTGAAGACTGTAGTTCAACCTGACAGGTCAAGTATGTGCATTTGCATTTTTAATGATATATTGACATACTGTTTTTCTGTTTAAAATGAGTAGGAAATTCTAAAACTAGTGTATTATGTGGATGAAAATACAATATAAAAACTACTCAGTTTTGGTCGTACCCTACGTACTTCTGACATATCATACCATATTATACTAACAGTATATTACGCTTACTGTGGGGATTCAGGTGGGGAAGTCAAGTAAAGGTGAGGGCTTTACAATCTCAAACAGCTGAGGCACTGCAGTCCAGATGTATTGTTGTTTTTATGATTTGAAGTTCCATGACCTTTCATAGTGTAACTGTATAGTAACCCTGCCTTTGGACAAAGTCCCAATTCTTTCAAAAAAAACTACCACTTCACAGTTTTTACAGTGCATGTCACTCATTTAAGAGCCCACCTGCTTCTTATCAAGTTATATGACTTTGTGGTTTGTGTTTCCACTTCTTTCTTGTACACTGCAGTTTTTTCTGTCCTCAGAAAATAGAATAACAAAGTCCAGACCTCACATCATTGATGACAAGAGATTAGACAAAATACAAAAAGAACACAAATAAAAATTATGTTGCTAATTGCATCCATTTGCAAGATGCACAAGCTGTGGAAAACGACAGAAGCAGCAACAGCAGTAGCAGCTTACTTTTCTGACGTTTCACCGTCCTGCTGAGGTGCCATCAGATGTGGTTCTGTAAAGCCTTCTTCTTCTCCACGATTTGACCGAGGATGCTCTATGTTCCTTCTTGACCTGACCTGCAAAGGGTTAAAAAAAGTATAATAAAAACGTGCTAAACGCTCACTAGACTCTTCAGTGTCGGCGGAAAGTTGAAAGGCTGCCAACGGTTATAATAAATGCTGTGGAAAAAAGAAATGCGTATCTTCCGACATCACCATAAAACCCTTTGAGAAACTGATATTATCTCTGGAGCAACTCATGAAGTTTTATGCCCTCGTGTCAGGGGTTAAACGTTAGCTCACCTTCCACACAAGCAGGAAGATTAGGGCCAGCAGTGGGATAAACAGTAAGGAGAAAAGGCTTTTCTCCATCACCTGGCGAAGGGGACTTGGCGAAGAAGCTGGAATGGAAAAATAGAAAAAAAAGAGAAAACTCAAAAAATTCCTAATAACAGGTCATAATTCTTTAAAGCATTGTTAAATCTTTTGCCTCTAGCCAATACTGGATTTGACATATAGTAGGTAAAGAAATCAATTAGTGCCTTTTTTCTATTGTACAATCGCCTTGTGTGAAATTGTCAAAACGTTCCATCTGCTCCAGCAAAAATCAGCTCAAACTGTTGATGTAGAACCACCGTTAGACATCTGGTGTGATGTGGTATCTGGAACCAACCAGTCTGCTGCAGATCCATTAACTTATGTAAGTAAGTAGCTGGAGCCTGAATGGCACTTTCTTGTTTGTCCAGTGAATGTCTCAGATCTTCAGAGCTCTGAAGAAAGAGAGATTTTTGTAGCTAACTACCGCTGTAAACTATATTGTAAGCAACAGGGATTTTGTTGAACTAAAACACTCGTGGAAGACTAAGGGATATTTTCAGTAGGCCAACATGTACAGCTTACATGACAATAGAGGTAAAGACGAGCCTTTGGTTTTCATTTAACTTCTTATAAACAACATTAATTTATCTTGTTTATGTTGTGTTTTTTACAGGTTTCCACAAACATCTTGTCTGAGCAAAAATGTAGGACGTAACAAAACTACCTACAGATAAACATAAGTTCAAACTGTGCATTTATGTATCATGCTACTCATCCAACACAATATTGCATTTCTGCTTTGGGTTTTATTTAAGGCATAGATCAAGGCATCTGATACCCAAATTCTAATTCAAAAGTATTTTATTAATCCCAAAGGGAAATTAAATGTTGTTGTAACTCATCAGTTTTTAAAGTGTTATTGTACATAGTGATGGCTGCTGGCAGGAAAGATCTCTTGTAGCCCTCTGTATTGCAGTAAATCTGAAGAAGCCTCTGACTGAAGATACTCTGCCTTCCCAAGACAACCTCGTGAAGAGAATAGGTCAGGGTTGTCTATAATTTTTCTTGATTTTATGAAGAATCCTTCTTTGCATCATCATCTCCAGAGGTTCCATAATCATGAAACCAAATTTAATTTGGTCTCTTGCTAATCCAGGCTGCTATGTATTTTTTTTTGTACATAGGTAAAAAAGATGGCATGCAGTTTATAGAAAATAAAGACATTGCATTTGATTTTAAACAAGCGACAATCAAAAGTTACAGCAATAACCCAACGATTGTTGCTCAATCTCATGCTATGTTATGCAAATGCTTTGTTTGCAGTGATGAAGATAAATTCACCTCCAATGGGATTTAACTACTTCCTTAGGTTTTTCCCAAATTGACAATACCTCTCCCAGATTCTTAAATTTTTTCATGACTACAGAAACCAGTCATACCTTTGCAACATTACAAAATCCCTTCAAGTGCCACGGAAACAACTTTAACTGAACGTAGCTACCACAGACTTTCTATTCACTCACAGCCAGAAGAAAGGCTAAAGGGAGATCATGTGAAGAACACAAGGCAATATTTATTCAACAAAATACATGTCAAATCAACTCCCTCGCAGTGGTTACATTTTGATATGTGAGCACAATCCCTCCCAATTCAGAGCAAATGGTCATCATTGAAAGAGTCTATATAAATAATAATAATAATAAACTCAGCCTGCAAGCATGACTGGAATGTGTGGAGGAGATGTTTGAATAGGAGAACTGCTGCTGCTGATGTGAAAAAAACCTGAAAAAAGTTTTGTGTAACACAGTTGTAACTAAAATATAGCTCATATACCCAACCACTGACGAATGTTGAGCACCATTCTAAAAGCTAAAAGCTAACCTAAATGCCACACAATCCCAATCTGGGCTGTTTTCTGAGATAAAACCTTGAAAACCCTTGAATCATTTTTATTTCTACAGATGGACAAAATCACGGGCCAAGAGTAAGTTCAGAAAGAAAAAGGTGGTCTATCTAAGAGTTGATAAGGGACTTTACCTGATGACCGTGTTACGTCTTTAGTAGCGATATTGTGTGACGTGTCATAGCCTGACGTAGACTGAACTGAAAACAAGAAGATAAAAAAAGGGAGTTCAGGAGACAGTGACAAAAACTGAAGACAAAAGACCGATAGAGTGAAGCGTAACTGTCTGATGATGAAAACATTCATTGTTAGGCGCTAAATAGTCACTTCAGAGGTACTCTTTTTACCCCCACCCCCAAACAACACACAAAAACATCTGATCTGGCGGCAAAAAAAGAAAAAAAAGAAAAGCGCTTTGGAAAGATTGGAAGATTGCTCTGTAATCAACACGTATACAATCAGGTTTCAGTCCTTTTCTTCCTTTTAAACACCGCGCTACCTTGGGACATCTTCCCTTAGTCCTGTGACTCAGCCGTGTCTCAATGGGCATTCTAAACACTGAGGCCAGTCCTGAGTTTTTATCTGGCTGAGTTCTTGTGTGGAAATAATGGTGGCAGATTAAAAGCTTCTCCTAAAAAGCCACAAGAGATCTGCCCTAAATACAGTCTCGCTCACAATGGTCCATACCAGGTGGCAGCAGTTTCACAATCGGAAGCAAAGCAGGAGCACGGTTTGCTGCTGGTTGGGATTTGGAGATTAGCTTCAGAGGTGGTGAAAACGGAGCGTTTCCTTCAGTGCGAGATCCCTTAGATTTTCAGCCAGTATGTACATATTGTCTCTTTGTGATGAACTTTTTTTGGTATTAAGGCAAAGCATTTTCTACGGTAGGTTGTCTCAATTGGCGTGCCAGGACCCAAGAGGGGGTCCGTTTTGGGTGGGTTGTTAGTCTTTGTGAAACAAGCCACCCAAAAGTTTGTAAAAAAAAAAGAAATTCACACAGAGTTTACTTGTTTTCCCAAACAATAGGTGGCTATAAAGGCCATTAATGAGTTAACAGCTGTAATTTCATACCATTCAATTTAATAAGTTCTTCAAGCTCTATGTATGCAGTAATTAGTTACTAGTAGTAACATTTATTTGAGTAACTTTTTTTCCCCCTCATTTTAGTATTTAAAATATCAGAATTTGCTGATTTATAAGTTTATAAGCTGACATTATTTTAAAATATTAAATCAGGTAATTTGGTCAGTTACTCAGTACGTCAGTAGCATTTTCACCAAATATTATTTTCTGCACCTACTTAATTAAACCTAAGAAGGATGGCTACTTTTTATTTCACTTCAGTGAAAATATGTTGAAGTAGTGAATTGAAATTTTTGGGTGGTCTAACCTGAAGAGGATATATTCCCTTAGGACTGTCTCACAATTAAACAAGTATAAAAACCAAAACACATGGAGAAGTTAATATGAACAGGTTCCTCTCTCTAACATTTTTTTTGGATTTGTAGTTTTTCCCCACATTATTGTGAAAAATGTGTTTTGTCTTGACCTCTAATATGTTGCACCTTCTTGTCTTGGAACTGAGTGCATGCTAGTTTCTGACAATTTCAGATTTAAATGAAATTGTTATGATTTGCTCATAGTCTGCAGTGAGGAAGTGTACAACGGCGTACTAGAACCATTGTAGATAGAGAAAAGAAAAACTTTTGAAACTTATATCTGTACATGAGATCTTCTTCTCTGTGTTTTTCTCAGTCCATAGGATAAAGGATTTACATGTGCTGAGACCCCCTCAGGCCAAAAACAAAACAGTCTGCTCTTTGTTATACAAGAATTTAGGCCACCATTCAGCTATTGAAGAGGATCAGCCACACACTAAAGCATTGGCCACGTAGGAGAGAGTTTAAATTCGGCAACAGTCTGAATCAAGATAACCCTTTGAGGTTCGTAAACAAGCAGTTCCATTCAAGCGTTGTAGCTTACACGTATTCCACAAAATCCAGCAGAAACATTTCATATGGCTATAAAAATCTCACTTTAGGGAAAACAAACTGAAACTTCTATTTATGCTCAGGAGAAAGGCAGCTTCTTCCTTCCTGGTTTTTAGTACAGTGGATTTATTTACACTACTCAGGGATTCGGAGAAAGTTTCACAGTTTTCATTTTTGGTTTTTCATGTGACAAAAGAAAGGAGACGGGAAAAAAACAACAGTTGTTGAAATTTTCTCTTGGTCAGCCAAAGTTGGCGTTTTGTTTGAGTAGAAAATATAAACTGATTACGCACAGCTTTTCAAGAGTGTGATTAGCGCAATATTATTTCCAAATGGCTGAGCTGGATGTTTTTCAAAATGTCCGGGACTGCGAAGGTGTTCTGTTCATTTTAGAATCGTTCATAATTCTGAACTTTCATTTATGAATGTGTTGTCATGAAGTTGAGTTGAACGATTATACGGATCACTACTGAGAGAATAAACGTGCTTTTGAAAATTTTAATCTTTCTTCCTTTGCTTCTTTCTGTCTTTATTAGCAAATCATAAATAAAGTTCAACATTCTTTATGTTAGTCAAACTGTCTCCAAACCTAAACCCACATGCTGTAGTTCATTTATATCGTCACACACATAATTTTAAAGACTTCACAAAGTTTTTCCTGCAGAAGATTTGTTGATTGGTTCACATCTAAGTCACATTTTTTCCTCTAAATACAAGAAGAATTAAGCCGACGGTACCTGAAGAGGGTTCTTCTGTTGGTATCGGTGTGGTGGGACAGGGAGGTGGATCACATTCCTCTTCAGGTCTTTCTCTCTCTGCAGTATTACACACATCCTCGACAAAGTTAAAGTATTTCCCTGTTTCCCACTTATCAACTCTGTAGTGGCACTCAAACTCTAACATTTGTGGATTCTGTAAGGATGAGAACGGAGGCACAAGCAATTAGTCATAAGTGATGAGCAGATACAATCACACGCCACTATAAAATTTTCTAAATCATCAGCAAAGCCATTATTTATATGATAATGGATTATGGGAACTCGCCATATTACTGATTCCTATCCGCTTCTCTTCAATGAATTGGATGAGTATTTGTATGTCGAGATTATTAGATGAAATGTTTCCAAACTTCTCAGATAAATCCTTCAAGCTCTCCTCCAAGTAGTAAAGGTTTAACTTTGCCCAACACATGTCGCCCTGGAGGAAAAACACAGAAAAAACAACAACAACAAATAAAACAGAAAATCTGTGAAAAATATGCAACAGTTTAAGTAATAAAAGTAATCTCAGGACAGCCGGTATCACTTAAAGAAATCATGAAAGAAATGGACACATTGAGGCATAACCTGGGTATGACCTGGGTTGCCTGGAACTGGAGAGAATAGAGTCTTCCAGACTGATAGATTATTGCCTGGTTCCTTGAGATAAGACATATAGAATCCATCACATCATAGGATGTGATGGATTCTATATAGTCAGTTGCATGGCCAAATGTCTTGGTTGTCCCACCGTGTTATTGGTGAAACATTCATAAAATTTAAGTTGTTGGAATACTGCGAGTAACCTGTGATTTCCATAATGCCTCTTTTACAAGTGTTTTTTTTGTTGTTGTTGTTGTTGTTTTTATCTTTCAGTGGTCATAATGTTTGGGTAGTGAAGGTTTTCATTTTTTAACTTAAAGGTATCCATGCGTTTATCGCATTGATTTCTGAAACAGTGTCTTCACAGGTCTACCTAAGAAAATTAATCAGCTGATCCTGAACGCTGCTGCTGGTGTTCTGACTAAAACCAGGAGCATAGAGCACAACACCCAGTTCTACAGTGCTACCACTGAGAGAATAGACTTAAAAAAAAACTGCTGGTAGTTTATAAATCACTGAACAACTTGGAACCAAAATACTTTAAAGATAGAAAAAACTTGGTTGATACATTGCTACAACAAAGGTTGTCATTGTATCAACCTTCCAGAAAGCTCAGCTCTTCTGGTTCTGCTCTGCATCCCCAGAATCAAATATGGGGAAGCAGCATTCAGCTTCTATGCACCACAAATCTGGAACAAACATCTGGAAAGCTGCAATACAGCCGAAAAACTGAGTTTCGTTAATCTTAAAAATCCACCTGTTACTTTTGAACTGCAATAAATGGACCATTTATCAATATATTTGATGTAAATTGAATTTAATGACAACACTCATCAAAATGTAAAGTTTGTTCCTGGTTCCTCAATTGTCGACTAAAATTATTAGTTTTTTTACTTTTCACTTTTGTGTTTTTATAATTCAAAGCACTTTGAACTGCCTCGTGGCTGAAATGTGCTATACAAATAAACTTGATTGATTGATTGGTTGATAAGCCAAATTGTCAGTAATTTTTTTTTAAATTATTATTTATTAAAGAACAAATGCAGGGAGAGAGGAAGATGACTTACCGTTTCTTTGGGAATGAACTTGATGGGGATTTTGTAATCTTTTGGAATATTTTGTCTCTGTTGAAACAAAAGTGGCAAAAGTAAAAACATTTTTGTGTTTTATTGAAGACATCCGGAATCCAAAGGTTTTACATTCACACTTATTTTCCACTGACTGGCATAAAATAAAACTAAACACTTCCTGTTGTAGGGTTAGTTAGGATTACCAAACACACCGCTTCCTCGTGAGACATCGTTGGACAAGGAAAAGGTGCCCTTAACAAAACGAAGAGCATCATGCGGGAAGAAGTTTACGTGGAAATATTAAAGCAACATTTCCAGATTTCTGCCAGAGTATGAAAACTTGGGCACCAATGGCTCTCCCAAATAAAAAATGTACAACCTGGTCTTCTAAATCAGACAGAAAGCGGACAACAACGTTAATGCTTTGCAGTAGCCAGTGAGGCAGACTACAGACTTGACTCAGTTGTACTAGTTCTGTCAAAAGGAATTCCAACAAACTATTATGAAGAGCTTGAGGCAATAACCACAGACAATTCTACCTAACACCAAGGAAATCTATTTAAACTTCTATTCTTCATTATTCTGGTATTTACTAAATGGACATAATGTCTAAAGCAGGAAATGTTTAGATAAAATCACACTATGTTTAGTGTGATTTTATGTACAGAAAACACCAACAGTATCTAATTCATCATTAAAAATGTTGCCTTAATGGCTTAATTTCCAAATCTTACCAAATCAGGGACTCTTCTGTCAATATCATTGACCACTTTTCCAGTTGCAGCTGAATGTACCCCAAGCGTCATGAACAGCAGGAAATGGACACAGACGTCTATCCAACTCTGTGAACCAAGAGAGATAACAATTGGCAATCAGTTGAACCATATCCAGTGTCATTATGACCAGATAATAGTTAATAATTGAGCAACATCTCCAGGTTATTCTTGAGGATCTTTGTTATTTTTTTTTAATTATTATTATTTCTTCCATCTGTCGCACACGGTGATGATGTCGGTGTTTCAGAGACCTTTTTTTTCTTTTTTTAAAACACGAACTAATTTTTTTATTTGAATTTAGGGTGCACCTGTGTACGAAAATATAATTATCTTAATTAACAATCATTAGTTGCAGGACAGCTAGTGCTTCCACAATAAATAAATAATTAAAAAATGTCTACTAAAAATATTACAATATTATCAACACAACGTTAGCTAACTCTTCTTCCCCCCAAAATTTTTCACTATTTTTTTTTTTTTACCAAACAAGCATATCAGCAGGTTTTCCTCTGTCTAACCAGGTCAGAGAGGAGTCCTTTATCTCCTCAGGAAAACAAGTGTCATATTTGAAATTGCTCAAATGTCTGCTGGCTTCCTCTTTGGGTTTAGATAAGAGAAATGACACGTCCAAATTGACCACAGGAGTGAATTAGGGAAATTGTGACAATGTAAAACAAAACAAAACAGTAAAACACTAAAAAAACCAACTCAGAAGTGTAAATTTATCCGGTATAACGTTGCTTGAATTGGAAAATCTTTGTTCACTTCTAATACAATCTGTCATTTTAATTGACCTGCTTTTGGTTGTTACCTTGACTGACATGTAAGAAATGATTCTTGACTAGCTGCTTATGGATTCCTCAGACGACAAAAGAAACAAAAAATAAATAAATCTTACACATGGCCTATTTAAAGCCAACCTTTGGAGTCTTTAACAATTAATGACATTCTCATTGTGAGATTACTGCTTTGGGGTTGTAGGCTGACGTTCCGAATGACAATGCATGGGAGGCACAGAGCGACAAAAGACCACAGATAGCGCGGATATATTTAAACAGAGCTTTATTTTTAGAATTTAATATTGTTTTGAGGAAGGAAAGGCTTTGAATATGTTTGGAGTAGCGACTCCCCGTTAGCAAGGCCAGGTAATGTAAACATGTCTAGCGACTGATACTTGAAAAGGCTCACCAGCAGAAAGCCGCCATTGGCTGACCTCTTTTCTGATGTCAGCACCAATCCGACAATATTATGCAACGGACCTGCAGTTGTCCTCTTAATATAGATCAGGGCCAGTCATCGCCTTGCCCGAGTTAGTTCGGCAACCCTGAATGGCAACCAGCTCCATGGCAAATGCAGCTTTAAAGTGTTCTAAAGAGAGTGGAATTAAGAGGTCATCGCTGACTTATCCACAGAACCAGGCTTCAGCAGGCACAGCGGCGTTTATCACTGCAGTTTATTTGCATAAAGATTTTCTGATCATGCTGTCTCCTTGGTTCTCACGAGGAAAATCTAGAACCAAGACAACAAAAGCTGTAGAATGTTTCACGCAAACTGCAGCTCCCAGATTGGCAGCTCTTTCTATATGTTTGTCAAGCCCAACCAAAACAGGAAAGGAAAGAAACAATGCTCCATCAAGAGCAGGAAAGGCTAAAGAAAAGGCATCAAGTGAAAGGCAGATGGGGTGCAGAGGCTTTCGCCTCAGCTTCAGCTTATCCATTCAAATCAACAGACGGAGATGAGTGGATGTGAGTGTTATGGGTAGGAAGCATGGGAAACAAATGGGCGAAGTCATTTTGCTCTTTATGGTGAAAAAAAAAGTTCACTGCCAAGTTGATTGGTTGACCTGTACAGAGTTTGGTGCACAGGGAGACCAGCCATTGTTCAGGCCAAACTGAACAGTTATCCAACATCACTTACTAAAGGCATTTCATTAGCAAATAAGAGTGGAAGAATTTGATGACATAAGCAAAAAAAAATATATATATATTGTAAGACAACATTAAGCAGACCTGGGAAGTCTTTGCAAAAGCATTCAAGAAAAACACAGATTGAATCCAACCAACGTTACTTCTGCCTGGTGTTGAAGTCAATTTAACTTAAATTCATTTCAATTTATTTGACACCATCAATTCACAAGGCACTTTACAAAAAAAATTCAATACATGAAATTCAAACTACATATTATTTTGCATATGCTGACAGAATGGTTTGTTCTCAGTGACATTGCATGAGGCGTCTTATGTCCTGGGTTTTTGGAACCATGACTGATTTCTTTCATCGATTGACGCTGAACCTTCAGCTATAACAAAACGACTCAGTCTCTTATAAACCAAACACTGGAGACCTTTTTGTGCTCCAGAATAATGAAGTATCTGACAGTGAAGATAGTGAAATGTCTCCAGATTTTAAAAAAACACCTCATGAGACAGCAATACCATCAGAGAGAGTTCACTGAGGGAGTCTGCTTAAGATGACGGAAATCCCATTGGTCCAATGTTGGAAACGTTTGATTCATTTGTATATGTTGTGTCCCTCGACACAGGTATGTCAAAAACATGCCACATGTACTGGGAAATAACCCAAGAAAAGCAGATTGCTACATGCAAACACACAATGGGACCCACATCGAGCTCCTTCAAGTGCTAGTAAAGTTAACTAGTACACCTATGAGACGCTGCCTCTTCGCTCACTGTTTTGACCGACTGTAGGACATTGGCAACTGCTTCACAGGCGATCCAGGTTTGAGGAACTCCAGTGCTGCAGTGTCCTACACTGTTTACATGTTTCCCTTGTAAATAACCAATTCCACATTTTCCTGCCCTCTTAAACTGGCACCTAGAAAAGTACTCATCATCCGGACTCCTCTTATGACTGGTAGTTTTTCTGCAATGAGTGGTGAGATTTTACAGGTATTTTGGAAAATAAACTTTAAATCTCCATTCATGTACTTTCCAAAAAGAGAGCAAAGATTTTATAGAATCGGTAGTCGGTGCATTTCGTTCTTCTTACACCAAAAAATAAAAAGCACTGGAAATGAGACCGCTTTATGTTTTCACAGCCAAAAGAATAAAGTAATATGGGAAACTGTGCTGCCAGTACGGACAATGAACAGCTTTTATTAATCAACTCTGTCGACACAAGGAAACACAAGAACTACTTCCTCCCTTACTTCAAAATAAGAGACGAAAACAATTGCAACAAGATTAAAGCTTGATTAAACACTCATTTTCACCCTCAGTGCTTATGATATCAGACAAAATATGAGGATGGTTTAAAATTGTTGTTGGTGCGACCATCAATATCCTTTGCTGTTATGTGTCTTAACTTACTGTGTTTAATAGATCGCTTGAAAGTAAATCATTTTAACTCCATGACAGTTTGAGCTGATGTAAATATCCAAAATCATAGTGAGGTTATGGCAGATAACCAATATTTACATTCATATTGAAATATTTTATTTATATTTCAATACCCTTTTGACAACCACTTGGATCATGGGATGTTTTTCTTTGCTTCAGATAAACATCCCATAATCCTTTGCTGCATCACCATCACTGTCACATGACCAAACATGATCAACCTCCTCCTCCAGTCTGAGTTATGCAAAACTGCCATTTGTGAGTTGGTGTGCCATGTCCACATTATTACCATGAAGAAAAAGCTAGTGATCAAAACAACAACCCCGAGAAAAGCCATAATTTCGAAACTGACTGAATGCACACCATTGTTTTGTTCTAATAAAACCCAATTTCTGCAATTTTCTCTTTGTTTTAGAAAAAGCACAGAGGGTGACTGCCACTGACACACCACACTGGAATGAGTAGCTAACTCAGGAGTTTTTACTTGCGACGGTTGTTTAAAAAAAAAAATTGACTTCAAAAGGCGCAGCCACTCATTCCAAACAGCTGGAAAATAAACTTGGAGAAATGACGGGAGTAAACAGTTCCTGCTCAGAAACCCACCAGTGGAGCTGCTTTCAAACTGTTCTGCGAAACAGAGGGAACCAGAGTTGTTCCACAATTTTTGGAAAGGGCGTATGGCGTTTACTGCCAAAACCCGAGGAACAGATTGGCACAACTACTGGGTTTAAGGAAAGCAACAACTTTTTCTTTTTTCCTTTACGGAAACTTTCAGAAAATTGCAAAAATAGCTGAAACACTGACTTCCTTTAAATCAAGACTACAAAACAAACTTGTTAAGAGCTGCTTGAGACCCCTAACAACTAGAACACTGAAAAACATATTTGATGTGTTTTGATGATTGCATTTGACAAAATGTATGTAATATCTGCTACTGGTTTAACAAATGGTGACTGTACAGTGGATTTATATTTTCATAGTGTAAAGCTGAAATGTGCCATACAAATAAACTTGATTGATTGATACCCACACACCGCTTAAAATCACATTGCGTAACCATTTTGAAGCAACTTGATCTTACAACTGGAACCACAATCACCCATCCAAAGACAAGCTGAATAGATCTTCCAACACCTACAAAATATCAGTGGTGTGTGTTTCACAAATCGAGTCAATCGGCTCCGTTATCCTGAGCTCATACCGCTGGGAGAAGTTCATTTGTGAGTTGTTAGCAGAGAATCTCTGTTATTACTCTTCTTAAGCTAAAGGTGATCCCCGTGGCTTTTTTTTATTTTTTTTATTTTGTAAGTGCAAATAAAGCCGAGGGAAATCACCTGGCTTCGCAGCGGGATCTGACATGAAAGGTGAGCAATGGCCGCCGCCGCTCCTCGGGTTTTTAAGAGACAGATTCCCAGCATGTGAACACAGCAGCAGGCTGGAGAAAAACAACAACCACTCATATTAAAGGAGCTGTGCTGAATACGATCCCGAGGCTCAGTTCTCCTCAGACCTCCCGGTGCTGACAAGTTATGAAGTGGCTGTCAGAAACACATGTTTCTGACAGCCACCCAAATTTGGAGAGCTGATAGGCCCAGAGGAGCAGAGCACCGGATTAAATTTTGTAACTATTTAGCACAGGCTTGCGCTTTCCAAAAAAACATATCGGTCTTTAAAGCACTACTGATGGTCGAGTGAAACAGAAGCAAAGTAAATGTTTTGATGATCCCACTTAGTGAGAGTTTGGAAAGGGCATAAGCCAAAGCTTTTCTACATCATGGTATAAACATTAGAAGATGTAATATGTTCTTCTGCTGTCAAAGCCAATAAAATTTGATTATATAGTAAACGGGGTATAAATCTTGTAGCAGAAAAAAAAGAAGAAAGGATTCCCTAATGGCAGGATTCCCAGATTTGGATAAAGCGTAATTATTTGTTTCTTTGCTTTGAGGTCGATCTGTCCTCGGGGAAAATCCATTCCTGCCCGTGAGTCGCTGACAGCCTCTTGACAGGATTTAACACTTTGTTGATACATATTGCTACAACAGTGTTTGTGTTCTTGGATTTTCCCCGACTCTGTATAAACATCACACCCACCACTGCGACAATCAGGATTTATATATTTTTTTGTTCCCGACACTGATCCGGGCCATTTAGGAAGAAACATTTGCTGATTAAGTGTCTCCGTTACGATACATGATCCTTCATTAAAATCACTGACGGGTGTGTCCCTGAAAGCTCAGTAAGTGAAATGGCAGCAAGATAACAGCACATTTCATCAGTAATACTCTACATTCACTCACTGATCATATTCATGACAGTGCACTCTTGACGGAAAAACACTGTATCTTTAAGTACATCTGTAACGTCCGGCTACATAATGAGATTTGTCAGGATAAAAAGCTAAAGTAATATTATAACTATTTGCCTTAAGTCATTTTTCTCAACTCAAAATCTCAAAGTCTTTTGACAACTAAGCCAAAGGCAACAGTTGAACCTTATGCCTCACATCCAAGTAAAATTGTATTTGTCTGTAACACTGTGTTGCTAAAGGTTGGGGATTCAAATTTAGACTTAGGCCTGAAATTTAAGTTCTCTATTTGACTAATATCTTTTAACATTATATTCATTATGTAAAATGTGCTATAAGTTCCTTTATATGGGAAGTATTAGGTGGTTCCTTACCATGTTACCAACAGTTGTTAAAAAAATGCTACATATATCAAATATTTTTACTTTGTAATTTAACACCTTGAAATTGGCCTTCTGTCTCTTTAAGAAACTCCTGCTCTTTCTGAAACGTCGCCTTCAGGAAGTCATCACAACATGGCTCCTCTATTAACCCTGGAGCAGCGTTTTTACCAGCGTTTCACTGACAAGCAACCTTCACTGACAAGGTTGCAGAGCAGGCTGCTCTGTGAGGCCGAAGCTTGGAAACCGAAGAACAGAGGGGGAGCAACCAGGCACTTTGCACACCTGAATGGTTGCCATGGAGATAAAGGAGTCTCTAAAACATGCATGAAAAAATGAAAGCAACACCACAGGTTGTGTTTTTGATGAGGGAATAACATTATAGCATCATGCAAAGCTAAAAAAATAATAATCTGATTTTACCTAATACTTCCCCTTTAATACAGTGTTCAGTTGGTGAGGCGTCGCTGTGATTGTATTTATGAAGCCCCGGATAGGGTTAGCTGATCGGTATGAACAGTTAAAAGACCGTAGCACAATACATGCTTTAACTTACTGCACATTCTTGCTTGCTAATGAGATAAAGATTACTAGTTAAATTAAATGACAGATCAATAACGAGTCAATTCATGCTTTTTCTCTATTTTGATACGACCTGTTGATAACTCCTTAGACGTCTCAATGGTGTTCCAGTGGAATGTTTTGACAAAAAACGCTGTAATTTAGTTCAATGTTTTTCCTGCTTCATAGATTAGGCCGAGCATTAAGCACTGTGAGTTGCAGCAGCCAATAGAGTCTCTTTCAAAGTAAAACTTCAATGCAATGCATTAAAAAAAATGTTTTATTTGCTGTGCACTCAAAGTCAGGAGTTGGAATAAAGCAAATAAAAGAAACCGGCTCTGACTTCTACTGTATAAACTCAACACTCAGCTCCAGCCCGTAACTGTTTGACTTCCACTATTTGACTTTCTAAAAAGTACTTTACCAAAATCATATATTCATATCGCTATTGTGCCAACACAGACATTAACACCATTTTAGTTCAATTTGGGACTATTTCTAATACCGTTTAGAGTTGGAGGTGAAGTCTGACAATCAGAGTAATTTGACCACAAAAAGAAGAATCACTTCAAGTTCACTCTCTGTGAAGACAACCATGCTTTCCCATAACCAGCAGTGTATATATTCACCTCTCCAATATGGAGACCAAGAGGATTAAAATGACTGGATTTACATTTTCTATATAGTGTCTACATCAATTACTCTGTCCATACTGCTACAGATTTGTTTTTTTTAAATAAAATTTCACTTGATTTTTTTTTTGTCAATAGAGGAACATAGATTATGGATTCTTTTTGTGTTGTGAACTGTTGCAGCACAAAGCAATGCAGGTAAGCCTAGATGCTGTGCGACCATAATGTCTCCTTGTCTTTGGGCGCTTTTCTAACATTTATGTAGTTCATATCTATAACTTTACTACCAGTACGCATTAAAAATAACGCTAGTTGGGTGTGTGCTTAAATTCCAGCTGAAAATGAAAGCTTTTTTAATGGGGGTATCACAAAAAAAAGTCCACACTAAATTCCTATCTGAGCCCCTAATTTTGTGTTTCTAAATCTTTGCCATTGAGTTAACGCTTTAAAAGCCTCAAAGTCAGCTAAAACTCACACCCATGATGAGTGTATGAAAATTTACCACCATTACTGCATTTAACCTGCTGGGGAAAGCAGTTTTTACAGTAACATAAAAGCCACATTAGGCTAACAGATAAAGCTAATGTCTGTTAGATGTTAGAGCTGTTCAAAGGGCAACTTTGCTTACGATGGGCCGCAGCCAAGCAATGCAGGGCTTGGTGTTGCTCAGGAAAACATGGCACATACATGACTTAGATTCTGTGCGAAGCTCAACATTTAAAAGAAAATAAACATTTTTACTACACATGGTACAGCAACATAAAAAGAAGCCATAAAACCTCCTCCCATGTGTGGATCGGTGGCCATAAAGCTGCCAAGACATTAATAGCAACACTTCTTACATTTATGTAGTCGCATCTATAGCTGTACTAACAGTTACTGTGGCAACAGAGAGGTTGTTCAAATTTGAAAGCAGCTCTCTGAGCATATCAGACCCCAAATGTTATCCCAAAACATTTGGGCTATGAATGTTTGAGTGTCTGTGAGACACAAGGGCTGCGTTGAATGACTTCTTCCTTTGATGGAACATTTGAAATCCATATCTTATTCAATTTTAATAAATGACACTGGATTGAGAGTGTTGCATATTTATTTATACCATTTTTTGTGTGTTTGTCCAAAATATAACAACAGATGTCAGTGATTCAGGACAAAAGAAATTGACGACAGAAGTCATTGGAGTCATGAAGGACAGATGTTTAATAAGGCATATATTCAAATTTACCACAATTGAATGATACTTTATTAATCCCAGAGGGGAAAAACATAATACTATCCATATGTACATCTTGAGATTAGTCTTTATTGCTAAGCTACAGAAAAGAACATCTTGCTGCAATTATGCTGATGTCTGTTACACTTCAAAACTTCCAGAGTTCTTGCTTCTCAATTATTTATCCAGGATATATAAAAAAAAGCAAACAAAACCCCAAATAAAAACTAATTAGCTCTAAGTAAAACACCAACATTGAGGTTTTCTGCTGATCCTTCCGATGTACGCATTAATACCAGTGTTATTATGTTCCATGCAAATCTTATGCTACATAATATTATGCAAATCTGACTTTTTTGAGCTGTATATGAAGCTGTATGTCATTCTCTCATCAAATACATACAGAGTGTTGCTTTGACTCATTCATGCATGCTTGAGAAATCCCTGAATCTCCCATGGCAACCGGCTGCTCATACAAAGCACCGCCTATTTACCCAAAGCTTTGCCTCGGAGCTTCTGTCCCCGGCCGAAGTCCCTCCCCGCAGAATGCTCCTCCAGACTAGCGGCAGCAACAATGAGAAAACACTTGTTGTAACTTGTTTTAAGACAAAAAATTTTTTAACGTTATTTTTTTAATATATTCAGCATTTTCATAACAACTGAAGCAACATAGTCAGTTGATTGTGTCATAAAATGGCATAATGCGCCTGGGACATACTTAATAACCTGCTTTTATGTTGCATGTCAACCTGGTTGCTACAAATCCAGATTACTGTAAAAGTTAATGTTCACTAATTCCAAGATAAACTTTACAACATAAATTATGTAGCAGCATCATAGCCTTCAACCTATGGAAAATGCACTGATATGGGGTCAGGAGTTATATAAACACAAAATAAGAAGAATTTAAGTGAGCACCCTTTGAAAGCCCTTTTCATTACTCTTAAAATAACATTTTGACATTTTAGGATGTAGTAATAACACAAGTGCTATCACTTGTGCAAGTCTAACGCTTTTCAAATATATATATATATATATATATATATATGTATATATATATATATATATATATAACACTTTATTTGACAGGTTGTGAATAAGACTGTCATAACACCTGTCATAAACATGCCATAACACCTGTCATAAACAAGTCATAACACCTGTCATAAACAAGTCATAACACCTGTCATAAACAAGTCATAACACCTGTCATGAACATGAATAAGTCTTCATGAATATTTATGACTGTTGTCATAAAGTGTCATTCGGTAACTCATGACACTTTTAATACGAAGTTGAAATTATTCAAAATGTCTTTGTTATGACAACTTGACATTAACCAAGAAATCATGATCTGATATAAATTTGTTATAAAAGTATTACTGATTAAACTTTAAAAATTATGTAGCTTTATGTTATTAAAGCTTAAGTTGAATGGTTGAAATATAAACACAACCAGGTGTTCCAACAGAACAAAACAAACTGAGATATGGGATATAAAATACGTACAACAGAACAACATGATCTTTCCAAAGCGTTGATTTAAACCATTTTGAAAATGTTGGGAGCAGATAAACCAACTCATTTAAATGAACTGCAATTATACAGAGAATAACGGTCAAATTAGATGCAAAATCAAAACCCTCAATGGGCTATGGCTAAAGCACTTTTTGCCAAACATTGGTGGGGATGCATGTATTTAAGCCTGAACTCAAAACTTGTGAGTATCAGAGAAAATCCACAATAATTTCCAATCTGAGCCCCAAAATGCCTTTTTTAACCATTGCTGCTGTAATCAGATTACCATGAAAAATTAAAAGTCTCCAAATCTGCTAACATCGATGCCCATGATGAGTGTATGAAAATTTACCACCATCACTGCATTTAACCTGCTGGGGAAAGCAGTTTTTACAGTAACATAAAAGCCACATTAGGCTAACAGATAAAGCTAATGTCTGTTAGATGTTAGAGCTGTTCAAAGGGCAACTTTGCTTATGATGGGCCGCAGCCAAGTAATGCAGGACTTGGTGTTGCTCAGGAAAACATGGCACATACATGACTTAGATTCTGTGAAAAGCTTAGCATTTAAAGAAAATAAACATTTTTACTACACATGGTACAGCAACATAAAAAGAAGCCATAAAACCTCCTCCTATGTGTAGTTCGGCGGCCATAAAACTACTAAACATCCAACTTCTGCTATTGCTTTGAAGTACTTTGTTCTTAACAATCAAAGCTAAAACAAAACAAAGCAAAACCAAAAAACAAATCAGGGTTTCTGCTAATTCAAGATTTATTCCAATAGTTTATTTATAACCCCCAGGGGCCACAGACCGGTTTCGGTCCATGGACCAATTAGTACCGGACCGCGCAAGAAATAGTTAAATATTTCAATTTTAACTTCTATTTTATTTGAGTCTGGAGGATCTTTTATTTTGAAAATCTTTTAACCGGATTATCTCGGTTACGTCTTGCGCACCAACATTGAGCCACAAGAAGCAAAATGAGTTAGAAACAGATCCGAATCTTTGGAAAGTTTCTTTGCGAAGAGGAAAGGCCCAGAGAAGAGACAGGAGAATGGATTTATCCCTGTAAGTGATTCCTACAGTCCAAGCTGCTCTGCATGATATGATGAGGCAATGAAGCTTCAAACTGATTCACCACATAGAGACCAAGTAGCATCCTGTGTATAAGCAACACTTCGTGTCATTGTCTCATCACTCCCAGATGGGACTGTCTCGTTGCAGAGAAACAAGCTCAGGGCTCCATTAGTCATTAAATTTTCATGAAAGTAAAATGTTTGTTTTTGTGGCGCATTTTTATCTTATTTTGAAGGGATGTGTAAACGTTACCATAGCGACCAGAGTCAGAGAGGACAGTGGTCGAGACGAGATGAGAGGAGTACAGCTTGTGAGTCTTAAGTCTGGTTTACACCGCATGATTTAAGGATTGTCCGCCGATTTTCCAAACTTCTGTGACCACAGAGCCAATAAAAGTCCAACAGGTTTGTGTGTCCAGCCACAAGGCAGGAGCAACACACAACAAGAACCGATTCCACTCACGAACATCAAGATTCCAGAACAAAATCCAGTAAAACGCCCAACATATCAAACGTGAATTTAGAATAATCAAACATGATGACGATGTAGAAGCAGTAGTGATAGTTTGACTCATTTTAATGATAAAAGACATAGCAAATAGAAAAGGCGTTTGATAAAAGAGGAGGGATCAGCTGCTCTATTTGCTGCACTATGATTTGGAGGCGAGTTATGTTTTTTTGTAGTTAATATTTTTAACTGAATAAACATAACCACATATAATAACAAATATAAAAATGACCCTTACATATAGTAATAAACATTTCCACATATCACCTCCGATGTCCATCGGACTCTCAGTTGCGCCATGTTAACTGTTGAACCGTTTTCCTCATGTCCAGATTTAATAAAATATGTTACCTTTGGTTGTTTAAGAAAAATGCTACATATATAAAATATTTTTACTTTGTAATCTAATGCCTTGAAGTTGGGCCTCTGTCTCTTTAAGAAACTCCTGCTCTTTCTGAAACTTTGCCTTCAGGAAGTCATCACAACATTGCTTCTCTATTAACCCTTTAATAAAGTTTTCACCAGCGTTGCAGTGAGAAGTAGTTTGTACGAGGAGCACATGTGCAGTTCCACCCGGTCTTTGATTATTCCTGTTGGCTAGTCTGAAGGAGCTGAGTGGAGGAGTATAATGGCGACTGCTGCTCTGTAAGGCAGAAGCTTGGAAACTTCAGCTTCCTGGAGGAGCCTCATCCTCGAAGGCGAAGCTAGATCCATCCAGGCGTTTTGCACAGCCGAATGGTTGCCAAGGGAGATTACAGGATTTCTCAAACATACTTGAAAGAATCAAAGCAAAATCCTAGGTAGGTTGTTGTGGAGGGAACAACATTAGAGCATGACGTAAAGTTAAAAAAGTAAATTTTACATAATATTACAGCCACATTGTGAAAAGGGGGGAAAGTCAAACATGTTTGCCATACCAGATTTTTTTTGTCAGACTTCTAATCTATAAAAATTGATCCCACACTGTAAAGATGGCTTCGGAACCCCTGAAGGACACATGTGATGTCATATTTTCTGAGCATGTCTGTGACGTTAACTGCCTGTGAATATTTTTGACATATGCCAGACATTTCTCGAAAGTCTCACAACTTTGCTTTCGTGAGTTAAAGGATGTTCTTCTAAAAGGACAAACAACTGCAAAATCTAATCTGCCCCGTTCTTGCTGTGACTGTGAAATTGGAGTTGTTTGGATAAAATATCAGCCGTTTGTCTCCCACGCAGCTAAATTGGATAGTTTGTAATGTTTTGATGCAGTCTACTGCATTGACAGCACACTGAGAAAACCTCGTCTTACTGTGAGCTCTAGCTCGCCTCAACAAGGAAGGAGATGAGAAAACATCTTGGTTAAATTATAACCATCTAAAACAAACAGTGTTTCCTTCTAAAAGCTCCAAAAAACACTCGTGGCCTGCAAACAAAGCTCATGCCAAACACATCAAGCTACAGGCGGGGCTTCGGTGAGAAAATCGCTTTGACTTCTTGTCGTTGACTTTGCCTGTATCTCCCCAACATCCTGTTACTCATATTGCGATATTAAAAACACGCCAATAACCCCAAACAGAATTGCTCTCGCTGGCCCAAGATGTTCTCTTAAGAGGATAAAGCCAATTCAGCAACTTCTGTTGTCCCAACATCTATCATCCGATCAAGACGTACCCGTCCGTGAGAACGCCCGTCCATCATTGCGAGACAATTTAGAGTCGTGAAGGAGTTGCCGCGTGAAGCCCGACATCTCCGATGCGGAGGATGATGGTCCTCATCTCGTTTTTCACCGCCTCTTTTAAGTTGAGGTGCCATTGAGCTGAGCGAGGCTCTCCAGACCGCCGGCCTAATGGCCCTCTCTGCATAATCTGATCAATGTGAGGCACAGGCCCTCACATGGCATTAGTCCACTGCTTTGTTAGAGAGAGGGATGTTTTCATCTTAATCTTCTGCTCACATCAATGTTGAGAATTTTGCTGCGAGACCTCACTTCCCATGTTTCATAATGAGGATTAGTGCCGAGAGAATACCAAGCTGCCATTGTTGTCCAGATGTCCCAGAGCCGATCCTGGCCATGACACCGGGCAGCTGGGATTCTGAGTGGAGGTGATGTTTTTCTTTCATCTTGCCTCTCTCTCTGACATAACATCCTTAAGAAGTGGATTTCCGTGGAAAATACCTCTGTCAGAATTACAGTCAATATTTAACGTCTTGCTGAATACAAAGGAACCAAACGTCTTATCTAACACATCTATTTAGTGGTTAAGCAGCGGTACAGTAAACTGCAAAAACATGTCAAAGAAAATAATAAAAAAAAATAATAATAAAAAAAAACAACTATCGACTCTAGATCACTTAGTTTTTGTAGAAATTGAGTTAGCAGCTAAGAAAATTCACTTTGGTCCTAATGCTGTCTGCATAGGTGCACTTATAGGAGCCACATTAACACAATCAGCAGCGAGGTCATAGAACAGAGACCTGAGGCATGTCAGGAAGAACCTAAAACAGGACTAGTCATGTTATCTTATCATATCCTCGGAAGGTAAATCAAGAACCTTTCAAAAGTTAGAGACTTACGTCAGAATTTGCAAATTTCTCTTTGATAAGGCCTGATTGAAAAAATCCCTTAACTATTTCTTGTTTCATTTATTCACTGAATGCATCAAAACTAATCTTTAAATGCATCAACAAACACCAGGTGCTATTGATGTACTTCTATTAGCTTGACAAAAATCAAGTAAATCTATTCAGTCTAACTTTGAGCTCTAAGCCACATCATGCTTTATTATTCATTTTACATTATCTTTAGAATTCCTAATTTCACTTTTTGAACCATTTGAAAGAAGATTTGTTGCAATTTATTCTCTACGTTTGACCAACGTAGTCAACTTATCGTTTTAGTCAGTTTCATTTTCTTTATTATTTATTTTACATTGGCTATCCTACTCTGAATTGCACTGACTGAACAACACACAACGTTGTGTTGTGTGAAAACAACACAACGTTGTTTTCACGTGTTGTGTTGATTTCACGTTTCACCAAGCTTGTGAAGCTGTCGGTGTGTTTAAGCATTCATATCTGTGTTTAAGAAAAGAAACAATTTAAGTCAATTCAGTTCTGTTTCTCTGCAGCGGCTCGGTATCAGCTGACACTAAACCTCAGATATCGGTACTGATGTTGGAAGTGGAAAACTTGGATCGGTGCATCCCTAGATTACGTCAAATAATGTGATTAGTGAATCATTGCTGCGATGCATGAGCTCTGTCAATGGCACGAATGTAACCCTGAGAGATGTTGTGCTAATGTGGTGAACTTTTTTCACATGTCCCAAGAGTCAGCCTGGTTCATCTGGTGATAAAATTGCACATGCTACCCTGTTGAATGCATCGCTAGGTGATGCCAGACCATACTTTACTGGTTATTTAACAGGAAGGAAATACCAGTATTACAGAACGCATTATCTGTAATAATATGACAAAAATATTTATCAGTTTGACTGAACCAAAAAAAGGTACAAAGTTAAGTCCAAGCTTAGATACCGATCACATCTTTTTTGGCAGTCTTCTTGCTCTCCACACTAATGATTAACAGCCACCTTGCAGTCAATGGACTTTCACGACAAAGTAAACCAGCTGTGAAGCCAGGGGGAAGCAATAAAACTGAAGCTGATCAGATAAAAATGAGATAATATGACCATTGTGGCTGCCATGGAAGATGTCGACGGTCCTTCTAAAATGTATCATTTATCACAAACATGGACTAATAAAGAAATTAAAAAGTGTGCGTAGGGTTCACACCTAACAGGGAGAGAGCTACCGCCTGCTCTCCTCCGCTGAGGAACAACATATGCATGAGTCAATATGATGAAAAATACAAACCAAAACCAAAAAAAAAAAATAAAAAGCAGATTAAACAAAATTCCTTCCGCTGGCATCCTGGAGCCCGTCCGCGCTCTCTCCGTCGTGCTGCAAAATTTATTACCACCACATGAACACACCGAGGCTGGCTGAGATCAATCAATTCACCACGGCAACAACACGCAAGCTGTCACACATAACTCCAGCTAATGATGCATCGTTTAGAGATATGGCTCATTTAATCCAACGTGAAAACAATTTGCTTTGCTGCGTTTGTAGCTCAGCCTATACTGTAGTGGAAAACAGGAAACGGTTCGTAACGAGACAAAGTTTCATCATGAGCCATGTTTTGGGGGAGGACTGGAGGGCAGCTAGGAGATTGCCTGCTGCGTGTTGAACAAATGATTCCAAGGATCAGTATGTACTAAACATGTTCTTTTAGTTTAATAATGTCCGTGTGTCAGAGGTCTGGTGTAGATTAGTGATAGGTGTATTTAGTGCCAAAAAGACACATTTGAGTATCTTTTTGGCCCTCAAATGTGCCAAAAAGGGAAAAAAAAGAAAAACAATTCAGGAGCTTGGAACTTCAGTGGAGCTCACTAAACCTGCCTCGTATGGAAATAACACTTTTAAATAACTTTTTAAGAAACATCTTTAACGGCACAGGGACCAGCACCTTTAAATAGGTTCCATTTACTGCCTTGCAGCATTGAAAAGCTCTGACTGAAGTTTGTCCCCGTTCTTTTGTTGCAGATAAGTTGGAGAGAATCTGTGAACAGCAGTTCTTTTTTTTTTTTTTTTAAGTCTTGCCACATACTTAATTGGATTCAGAACTGGACTTTCTAACACACGATTTTATCAAAATCATTCTATTGTCTGTGCGTGCAGAGACGTTATCTTGCTGGAAGTTGAGGCTCCACCCCTTCTCAGGTCTTCAGATGATCCTATCTTTAGCGTCTTTGACTAGATTCTCCCCGGCAGCGGAGGAGAAACGAGTCAGCACCATGCTCTCAGCACATGTTCAGGACGGTGTGTATGTTAGCATTTTGAATGAAGCCCAAAACGTTTCATTTTGGTTTCATCTGACAACAAGACCCTATGGCAAACACTAAATGGGACTTTTGAAGTATTTCTTTTAAAGCTGCAGTATGTAACTTTTATAGAAAAAAACATGTTTTCTATTTTTTGGAACTTCCATTATGTTATGACAGTGTGTAATCTGTGGCAAAAGAGCCCCTCTACTTTCGCCCTGTGCGAACTGGAAAAGCCAATCAGAGTCAAGAGGGAGGTGTTAGCGCTGTCACTCACTCTCCGTGTGGCGCTGCTCATCCCCGTTTAGTTCCTTTCCCCAATTCTCTCTGCTACACTGTAGTTAGAAACTGATAACAGCAGATAAATGGTTTTCATGTAACGGTACCCTGTTTCTCCACCATCAGCACATTCAGCAGCGAATACACAAGGATGACTGACAGTGCTAAGACCCACCTCCTGGCTTTGATTGGTTGTAGCTGGTGCATTTTTTCAGACACCAACAGACGCACTGTGAAGAGGTCGATCTTTTCACGGATTGTCTGCCTCACTCAAAAATACGTAAGAAACATTTTGTTTTATAAATGTAATATTCTGCAGCATTAACGATGACTTTCTTTGAGTCATATTTCCATAAGGACTATATTTGTAGAGTGTAGAAAATACATAAAAGCTCATATTCAAACGTAAGACGTGGCATACATTCTTTAATTCAGCCATTTAAAAGGCAGCGGTATAAAAACACAAAGAGTCACAGTTATGAGTTATTGGATGTGCAATGAGGAACTTTAGCTCCTGCTGATGAAACCGGTGGACGAAAGAAAACAAAATGATAGAATACTTGTCAGATTTGACATATTCCAATGCAGCCTTCGTATGTAACCTCTCTCTAGGCCGTCTCTAAGCATGTTCGGAAAACAAGAAGCTTTTTTTTGTTTTACTGTTTGAAAATTCAAAGCACATGTTGCTGAGAAGAACGGGACAAAAAAAAGACCTCTCAAGTGTCTGATGAAACTGAACCTCCATCCATTCTTGGTTTTATGATGGAAACACAACTAAGGAAACAAAGTGGAAAAGAAAATCCAAATGTGTTCCATGTAGCCAGCGTACGTGTGTATTTATTTTTTGTTTATCTTTCACAACCTGATTCAGAACTGCGCTCTGCTGTTCTTTTGTTTTTTTTTCCTTTTTAAAGACCTCCGAGCATCTTTACAGGTCGACATACTGAAGGACAATATATCCTGTATCTGAGATTTCTCCCGTGAGATAGAACTTTAGTTCCCTCTTTATCTTATGTTTTTTTTTTTTTTTCTGTTACAGAGAAGTTATTTTTCATATACACCGTGTGACACAAATCTGGATTCATAATCTAGCCTTTGTGTAAGGCCATCCATAATTTCACTGAAATAAATGACTGCATGTTCGATGTACATGTTGACTTGAACTACGAACGCCGTGACTGCGATGCTATTGTCCCGCTGGCTTCCAGCAGGAAATCTCATCTCAAGGCTGAGAAAAAAAACATGACAGCGGGAGGATTATGATTAACTTTTTGATGATAGCATGCTCTCTGCCTTGTTTTCCTTGGAACGGAAACGTGTTTTATGATCCTCTTACAGTCCCTTTACATAGGCAAAATGGTTCCTGTGTCAACAAACAGGGGGACTGGACCGACCTGGTTAATATGCACTAAACTGCCGCAGTGGGAATTTGTTTTGGCCAACAAGGAAGAGAGTTGTGAAACTGCTCGTCGTCAGATTCCCTTTTGCACAGATCGCCTGCCAAGATTTCACCTTGACAAGTTCTCACCTGATGGCTCAGCTGGAATCCTTTCTTGTCTTCCTGAGAGATCGTTAAGATTTCCACGGTGCGTTCCCTGTGGGGAGCGAAACAGCAACTGAAAAACGTCAACACCATCTGATTCACCCTCACACTCGCATGGCTCGTTTATGATCACAATCTGCAGTTGGTTTTGCATTATTAGCATAGCTGAAACCTAATTTATTGTCATGTGGCCCACTCTGATGACTCAGAGGGAAAAAAAAGCAGCACTACTGAACAACACGTCTAACTGCAACGGGGCTAGAAAGAGAAAGTGTCGCCCTCAGCGTTCTGCCCTTTAATTTTTTGTAAAGGAGGTTTTCAGTGTTAATTTTGTGACAGTACGTTGAATCTTTTATTTTGAAGGTCATGTCAGGGATGGGTTTAGTTTCTCACTCAGTCACACTTGAAGAGGGGCATCTGTTGTAATCAGCTTTTCGTTTGTGCCAATGACATCACCGTCTGTAAGCTTTCATTCTATATTCTTGAGTCGATTTTATTTAATATCTTATTTGTTAAGAATGTGTGAAGTAAATGTGGAATTTGAGAGCTGCATGGTGCTTATGGGTTCATGTTGATTTAATTTGGGGTTGGCATTCTGATTTTCTTAGTTTAGCCTTTCTCTAATGCTAATGAATTAAAGGCAGCTATTTGTTATGTGTTACAGTTTACTCCATGTTACACGAGTACTTGGGTCACCAAAATAAAGTGGAGGCAAAGAATCTACATCCTGACTCAAGCGTTCATTCAGCGGGAGTTAGGCTTACTGCTAAGTTGTGTTAAGAACCACACAAGGAGAAGAGAATACATAGAATGAAAAAATAAACTTATATTCCTTTAGTGAGAAAGATCGGGGTGGACCGTTTGGGTTTCTGGTTTACACGACCTTTAGCAAGTTGAGAACTGGTGAGCTGGTCTTACTTTCCATTACAAATGTGCACAAAACTTCTCTGACATTCCGCTGTCAAAAAAAAAAAAAAATAATAATTTTGCAATTGTTGTGTTTCCGATAAATAAGAAGCGCAACTAAAATATCGCACGAATAAGTTTGGTCACGTGAATAAGTCATTCAAAAAACGCACCATTGTCCTCCGACCACTTCCTGTCGTCTCCTTTGTCGTAACGTCTGGTTGTTGATCACATGACTCGTGTGACGTGAAAAAAAGCGTAAATATTGAATAAATGTTTTCACACCTAACATCTGACTGCATAAAAAGTTGGAATTGCAAACTGTTTTGTTTTTTTCTAAGAAGTGGTGTTTTAAATCCTGGGAGCTAGCCCTGGTGTTACATTTCCAGCTTGTGCCGACCAGCAGACAAAACCGATTCCTTTATGCCTCGATCGGCTCAACTGGCAGAAAATTGCGAGAGCAAAAAAATGTTATTACATAAAGTAAATGAAATGCACTCGTCGTTAGTTTAATATGTATTAAATCTGCTATTGTTGCAGAGGTAAAAATGAATGTTTTGACTTTTAATCCTGTTGTCTTATGATAATGAGAAGAAGACTGTATTTTCTTTTTTTTTTTTTTGCTTTTGGTTTTAATCCTTGGCCAACAGTCTCCTATGAATGGAGCCTAAGGCTGTATATTTGGGCCTGAAGTTACAAAGCTGTCATCGGCAAACTTCAGGAGATTTTTTTTTCATGTACATTTCAGCAAAAAGTTTCTCTGCTGTTGAAAGATGTTTGGAAGTGATCCTGATTCATAAGTCCAGAAACGAATCGCAATTGACAGGCACTGAAACCACAGAGAGCAGGTTTAATTTGCTATGCTGCATGTCAGGCTCAAAGCAATGTCAACCTGTCAAATAAAAACCATGCATATTATTTAGAAAAGCTTCCCGAGCCCCACAAATCAGTAGTAGTTTTTTTTTTTTTTTAGCATGGCTCTTTACCCCAAATTAAAGCTACAGTATGCATCTTCTTTACATATTTGACAAAACTGCCACAGATAATCTGTGAAAAGTGGAGGGACCTGAGTGGATGAGCATTGACAGTGCTAAGACCCGCCTCCTGGATCTGATTGGTTGGTTCTAAATAGGAGGAGGCAGAGGACTTCAATTTTTTCCCCCCAGATTAACTGTCTCACACCATACTGTAACGACATAGTCTCACCAAGTATATAAAAAAATATTTTTTATATAAAAGTTGCATGCTGTAGCTTTAAATGACTATTTCTCTGCTTTTTAGGGAATCTGAAAAGCATTCAGTCAAACTTGTTCAAATATTAAATACCTGGACAATTCAAATTTACATTGAGGTGTTCCACACTAAACAGTTTCAGATTCATTACTTTTTTTTATTCCATTTATAAAACCACAGAAGCCATACCATACCATAACTTTTCACATCAGGACAACTTTAGATTGAGACAAGCGCAGATGATTACACACAAGCATCCAGACTTCCAATAGACAGAAGAACTTATCCATTAAAAGAGATAACAGCAACTCATTTAAAAGCAGAAATGACTTTCATGCAACAGCCAACAAATTCTGACTTGTGGCTCCGATGGCCTTTTGCCTTTCCAGTCTCTAAGGCAAAAGTGATTATGAGGCAACTGCAGCTTCCGGCAGCCTGCTCAGAGTCAGACGTACACTCGGACTTCACAGAGGTGGAGAGCACTTACGCAGGATGAGTCCTAGCTTGTACAAATGTCTCAGCGGTCCTTCACGCTTGACACGCACCGGGCTTCTGGTAATCACATCACTTAAGGCAGCTTGCCAGTTTCACAGAGCTGATACCCCTGAAAGAATCCCTGAACAAATATATACGGACCAGCACAGTATGCACTCTGTCTTGTTTGAGTAAGATTATTCAGCGTTTGAGAAACAAGGAGATAAATCATGCATTCCTTTCCGCAGCTATCATCAGCATCACTCAGTAATGCGCTTTCACATGGTCTAAATCCCCCCGAAGCTTCTCTGCTAATTCATGAAACGATGTTTGAAGTAGATAGATTTCGGCCTCGACGGGGACGTTAGCATCAGTTTTATCAGTCATCAGATTTTCTTTATTCTTTATTCACTAGACACAACTTTGGAATTTGAAATGCCATCTTCGTCGGGGTGTCTCAAAAAGGATAAGGCCGCTGGTTTGCATATTTTTTGCACCAAACAAAATAAAATAAAAAAAAAAAGAAAAGCATTGAAAAAATATACATATGTTTTTCAAATGGAATAAATATTTTACAAAGCTGTAATTGTTCTGTTTAAAGTAATCCCGTTTAGGCTTCATCAGGCTGACGTTTTAGATTTAACCTGAAGTAACAGTAACAACGTTCATTAAGACGAAGTGGAATGACCCGATATCATTAGACAACCATGATGTGTAACAATGATACTTTCTAACTGCGCTAACACCAGCTGCGTTTTCACCGACCATGTAATTGCTCAGTTTGATATTTTGAACTTAAATTAACTTAATGGGCACTTGCTTTCTGCTGGAAAGTTTTCACACCATGTTGAGCTATTTTTTGACCATATTGAAATAGTTACAATTAGCAAAATTGCAAAGGAAACACTTTATGAGCTACATGACCAACAACCAGCTGTTACTGGCTCAAACTACAGAGAATTAGACTACAGGACGTAGTTGAAGGATGACGACGCTGCATTATTTTTTAATGACTTTAATAGCATTTCTTATTTAATGGAAACAAAATGTGCAGTTGCACATTTTGCACTTATTTGTAATGGAAAGCAGTGCACTCCTGGTTGACTAGATGTGCTAATAAGTAACAGAGAACTTGTTCGAGGAGGAACTGTCAGATTTTTTTATTTTTTATTTCTTTTGACCACCCATGCCAACCACTAACACAGTAGTACCCTGGGCTAAAGGCCAAGCCTTGTATAAAAATCTGTAACTGGATTGAACTCGATGCCCTGTGAAGACAGATGTCGTAGCTGCCCTGAAGAGTCTTATGTCCCCAACTGTCAACAATCAAAACAGGATAAAAAAAAAACCACTTCAATGTTTTTTGCACTTTGCATCAGTGTGTCTTTTGTTCTTTAACAAGTTGAGGAAACAAATCACCACTTCTGTTAGTAATGACAGAGTCTGCATTCGCTTTTAGCGCAGCAACAGTTGTTATTTGTTAATCCAAAGCAATCCCTATCCATTTGAGTCTATTAAACATTAGAAAACAGCATAAAGAGCCCGCAGCTATTCCCAAGTTTCCACTATGACTTGTAGATCATCACCCCCAACCCAGACATATTTCACTTGCTGTGACAGAAAACAGAACGAAGCCAGAACATCTTGTCTGAGAAACTACATTCTGCAGAGTTTTCTTTCCGAGTGCTCCAAAGCAATAATGTTTTTAAATTGTTTAAGTTAAATCGTTACTGGCCCTGAGAAAGTAATGGCAACGACTTCAAAATCGTCTCCCAGACCTTCTATCAACCTCCCACTCTCACTCTAACAATAGATCTGTCATCTGGGGTCTGGTGCTGCGCTGAAGCTCCATAACTGCGCTGATTTCCGGCACTAATTTTTCCATCCACAAAGATCATAAAGAACTGTGCCAGTTGCCAAGACGGTAACTCAAATCTAAGTTCCCAATATTATTAAAGAAGTAATCTACAGCTTTACATGAGTGTGCATTCCTGCTTACAAACTTTAGCATATAGCCCTACACTGTCTCCCTTCGTTACTTTGAAAACCTCGTCTCACATGTGAAAGGAAAACACCCATCAGGTCATCTGATACACTTTGGTACATGAGTTCAAGAGGCGATCACGCTGGTTTCACATTTCAGACAGGAGAGAACCCAACAAAGCTTCATACCACGCAGATATCGCTGGCAAACAGCATACATGACTTATATCTGTTTATCATTGTCATCAAAGACAATGGGCTTTCTCTTCCCCAACATCTAGAAAAAATTTTTGCCGACCTTACATTTAATTTATGGCATTTTCTGTTTTTTTTTTTGGCTCAAAATTATGTTACACATTGGAAAGAAAGTTGAAGCAATCAGACACTGGATGAGAAGGGAGAATGAAAAAGATTCAGTCAATCAAACTTCTGCAGGACTTTTTATACACTGAAGTGCAACTCAACATGCTTTGCAGTGTTGCTCTTCTTTTCGAAACAAGCTTGATACTTGCAGTAACAGCTTCCTGAAGCTACATAGCTGATCAGCGATCAAATGATAAGCCAATGGCGGTAAGAGACTGGTATCGGCAGATCCGAGAGACGACCAATCAGATCTTATGGCAACTCAGCTCTGCAGGAGCACTCCATTGGATTCATTTTTGCATTGACTTGGTCATTAGGATGGCATTGATGTATTAAGGTTTGTAAGCAGCCTGTCATGTCCAGTCAAATTGCTGGAACCTCTTCTACAGACCTAATAGAAGGTCAATGATCTGGCTAGGTCATTTCCAGTTTCGCAATAACTCTGCGAGGCATGTTTTAGTTACCGGTACCAAGGTGTACCAAGGTTTTCAAAACTTAGGGTTTCACAAACACTAACATTTTCAATCTCTCAAAGGTTTGGAGTTCTTTTAATGAGATGCCTGACAAAATCCCAGAGGACAGTTGTATGTGCGACAGAGTAAGGCCTGAGCCTTCAGTCTACTCTGCTGTCCACTCGACTACATCGTCGCTGATTTTATCATCTGTACCCTTCGCACTACGATGTGTTGATACTCTCTGTGGACGGTCACATGGACAGATTTTCGACCTGCGTACACGATGATACCCTCATTCAGAGGGTGGCGCCAATCACATAACAGATGCTAAAAGTCATGAGTCAGGCCATGAGTAGGAGGATAACAACAACAAAGCTTCATTTTGAAGGAATTCAATGAAGAGCTTAATTTTGAATCAATTAGGACGATGCAATTGATTCCCATGACCCTTTATTGTTGTCTCTTTTCTTCTTCTTTTTCTCAGAATAACCAGAGTACAAATCATCCCATTGTCGCCCTCTAAGCTGAATATCACTGATTGAAGTGTGATGGTTCAACAGAGCTGAAAATAGGGGGAGGCCTTCTTACCTACGAGGTCCAAGTGGCTTGGCTTTTGATTTGCCCCTCCCACACCTCTGCACACTGTGGTTAACTGACTGGAAGAAGTCTCAAATACTTTTGTCTCTTGCACATGGTTACAGATATTTCTGGTTGCAATAAACAAAAGGAGCACCACCCATCATTCCTGTTGAGGTAATGCTGTTTTCATACTAAAGTTGGCAAACTGAGTGGTATGTCAATTAACCAGCTGGCTAAAGGCTCTTGGTTGACCTCCAGGGTTTTCTTTTTTTTTTTTTTTTTGTGCTTTTTATAGAGCTAAACAAAAGAGGTGAAATACTGTTCTCTAAATGTACTTCATATTTAGTGCATTGTATTTTTAGTCAACATTTGTGCTTAATTCTACATATTATATAAACATATATAACTAAAGAACTCTCGCATAAAGATTTGTTCCAACCGTAATGATTGCTGCTGTTCTGTTTCGAATAAAACCTATCAGATTGTTTCAGACTTTTCTTGTACATTTTTGCATAAACACCTTAAAACCATTTGTATCCAAGGTAATCATAGCTTGAGTATTTCACACAGAGCCATGGGAGATATGCAGGCAGAAGTCACTGGCTCACAGGGACTTCAAACACAAACAGGCATCTTAAGCCTGTTTCGCTGTCTGAAATCAAAAGGTCTCGATGCAAAAGTCTCCTCAAAATCAAACTGTTGATTTTCCATCATAATAAACCAGTCTTAAGGAAGACCAAAGGAAGGTTTGGATTCCAGTAGGAGGACATATGACACTCGATCGAGTGGCTGAGATGGATCTAATTAACCACAGGGCGGAAAAAAACACAAAACAAAACAAAAAAACATGAGGATTATATTTTAGCTGGTTTAGAGACAGGAGTAGTGAGAAATATCTGAGAAATTAACACTCCTCCCTAGCCTGACCTCTTTTATTGTTGCTTCACAACAAGAGAACAATAGTAATAGCCAGTGTGCCGGGGCCATTTATTGGCTCCAGACTTGGCTCCAGGACCATAAATCATCTCTGATGTTCACTGAGATAATTAACCAGGAATGGGGAAGGAAGGAGTGTGACTCTTATGGGACACGCTTAAAGTCATGGGGATCCAGCTGAAGGAACTAGACTTTTAAACCCACGGCACCGAGACCCTCTAGCTCCCATTGTGCCGTTTCGTGCTGTTATGCTAATCTGATTAGCGACGTAGCAAATTCGCTCACATATGATTAGCAGTAGGTGCGACTCGAGCACATTATTACTGCAATGCCCAGCCGTCTGTGTGCTTCCTGAAACATGTGACTGCATAGATCCAATGACGCAGCGCTCCATGTGTCTCCTTCTCTTCCCTTCTTGGCCCTTTTGATCTGCACGTCCAAAGCAAGCATGTACATTTCCTGCTGCGCAGTATAAGAGTTATGTTTTCTTAAAAGATCCTGATCTTAAGAGTTTTTTCTTAGCAGGCCAGGGGCCGCAACAATAAAGAAGAGGTAAACTGAACCCCGGATTGCGTGAGCAGCAAAGTTTGACGATTTACAGTTTTTTAGAGTCTGGCCATTTGTGCTTTTGAATCACTGCTGTGTAACACTAGAAGTCTAATAAGCAGATATTAGCTCGTTCATAAGTCAGGATATCTGCTAGTGCAGAGCTTGCAGTCAGCCGCATCACACGGCTTCACACGTACTCTCATAGCGCTGCTTTAGGAAGAGTGATAACTTCAATTTTCAACCGATGACTTCGCATACAGCTGAATTTGTTTTTCTGCTAAGGAGGAAAAAAAGTGAACCACTCTTTCTAACCAGACACACGTTGGAGAAATATCGAGTCATTTTCAGAACTTTGTTTTGTCTCTCGCCAAACTGAAGCTGTTTTGAAGCTTCTTAAAGCCCAGGCAATCCCTCCAGGGTTCTGCAATTGTTTTCAGATTTCTTTGCAAACAAAATCACAGATTTTGTGGCCCTACATTAGCAATATCTGCAAGGGATTTTACAATGTTTTTTCCCCAATAACCAATACCAAAAGTACCATATAGCAAAGTGTGCAAAAATAATGCTTCTCCACGCTCATGGAGAACAGAATGATACAGATTAGCGTATGACATTAAACTTTTTCTTACTCGCCACATCGGTCACGGACTGAGTCAGCAGTCTAGTAAAAGTAAGAGCTACTGTCACCCGCAGACAGGAGTAGCACCGAAATAACCTCATTGTTTTTGACGATTTTTATGAAAAAATTTGCAACAATCTCACAATTACCCAGTAAAACACACAAAAAGGAATGCAAATGCCCAGGTAGGACTAGCTTGTGGAAACATCCGAAGTCAGAATACAACCTAAATGAAAATGCTTTATTTATTATCATTACCATTCTCTGTTAGACACTCTACCGATCCAATTTTTACCACCTATAAGCGACATAGCCTGAGCACGTCAAACATCTGGTCCACAAAAATCATTTTTAATGAATCTGAATATAAGTGTAATTGTTTAACCCATCCCTATTGTCTTCTGGGTAATGTTTTCTAGTATCCATACTCCTACAATTGACTGATTTCATATGTAAGCTCATTTTGTTATGATCCATGCAAAAGCTGGTGTCCCTGTCAAAAATACTGATAATGGTAGCATGAGTCTAAAGGCGTGCCATAATTGAAACTGAAGATGCAGATCCCTAATAGAAAAAATATACATACACATTTTAGATTTTATTTATACGGTGTTCTTTGAAAGGATTCAAAGAGAAAGACCCTTTGTTTTATGACACAATGTGTTTTTTTCTTCTGATGGAGAAAATATTTATGTTTCAACAGCAACAACTTAGACATTTTGACTCAATCAAGACTAATGAAAGTGAATTTTCTGTTAAGGTTCATGGTAATAAAAATGTATATGGAAAATGTTAATATTTTAGTTAAGTGATACTGGCCCTAATGTCAAACAAATATGGGACAGAAACATGGATGATCTGTAAATTGATCTATAGATCAATAGTTTTATTGGGCAAAAATGACGAAGAACAAAATGAGGTCAGATCAAAAACAAGTCCACACGAGGCAAATTCAAAGAGTCGTGGAGCCACTTTCAGTAAAATCAAGCCACATGGTGTTAATGTGGACATAAAAAAACAACACTGAACAAAAAGAAACAAGCAATAACATAAAAGCTCCTTAAAAACATAAAGCAGTTATAAGTTAAGGATAATTACTGTTATGGTTTGCTTTTGTGAAATATATCTGATGACAGAACATTAGCTGGAGGACAGTAAAGGTGGGCTGGATTCACCCAAACAGGATGTTTTGAGTTTTCACGGCTTTAGGAGTTGCCCTGAGTGGGAGCGGAGCGCCGCCGGTCACAGGACCAGGACTCAGCGTTCGATGAGGATGTACGGTTTTATTTGGTTTTTTTTCTTTCTGCAGTGTGTTTGGTGAGGAGCTGTAGAACACGCACTGACGGGGGAACGAAGACTGACATGAAAACAAAAAAGTCTCAGGACGCCGAGGGGCGAAACTGAAGAGCGTGTCCACTGTAAGTGCATTACTGGATCACTTAAAGCTCTGATTAATATTTCATTCTGGTTCACAGTTTCAGGTGTCCTATGTAAACCGAGGAACATAATTTACCCTAGACTTTCTAAAGTCTGAAGCTTACGTAGATAGTTTGAATATGTGTCAGGTCTGTTTTGATAAACAAGAATACAGCTCTTTTAAAAAAAAATTAAAAAATCTAAGAAAGGGAAGGAAATATGTCAGACGCTAGAGAAGCATACTAAAGCATGTTCCACGCATGCTTTAGTAATTCGATTTTCTCCTCAGAAATCTAAACAGTGAAAGTGATTTGACTTATTTTTTTAAAAAGAAAACATTAAATTAAGACACAAGATGGTTTTCGTTTCTCAGGACAAAAAAAAAGTGGATGAGGAGAAATCAACGTCTGGCCACAAGAGAATCTATGTGCAACTTTATTAAAACACGGTTTTAAGACTCTTTACTATTTCAAAATTGTAGCATTTATACACGCCATGTTCATTATCTCTCATTCACACCAGGCCTCCAACCCCATCAACATAATAAAACTCCTGAGATAGATTTTTTATTTTTATTTTTTAATTCCCGCCACCCGTCTGAAAACCTTTGCTGGCGGCCCCGGGCCCAAAAACATTAAAATAAATAAATGAATAAAAAATCCCAGTGTGGCGGCAGGCGTCAGGAAACTGGCGCTCCCTACTGGTGCCAAATGTTGTGTGAAGGTGTGAAGGTCTGGATCTGGACCCGTCCCAGGCAACCTGTGGCAGCGCCGGCCAATAGCACAGAAATATCACGACTCAGATTTGGACTTAGATTATGAGAACAGTAGGAGTCCAGGCATCACCCCATGAAAAACCTGACATAAAAGTCCCATCTTCTAGTAAATGTGTATACTGAGGTTGACTGGTTGTTTCTCCAATCGGGTCGTGGACCGCGGCCGTTTATTGGCGCATAAATCCCGGATGAAAGGTGTCCGCCCGCACTCACTCAGACGATGCCCTGACCCGCAACGCGAATCACAAAGCGAGAGCTTGAACGTAACACCAGCAGCAGGGAGATGCCTTCGCAACACTTTCCTCTTATCCCCCTTTCCTGCATTCACACGTACACTCCTCTCTGGCTGCAGCAACGAGCTCTACCTCCTTTAAAAAAAGATTTATCAAAAAAAAAAGAAAAAAAAAAAAAGATAATCTGATTAAGGGATTTAGTGCGCGCGGCCTGGACGTTAGAAAGTCTGATTTTAGTTGACTTGCAGTGGGAACCTTTAAACCGCATTACTCCAGTAACGTTGAGATCGTCACGAGGCGCAGACGATCGAAAGTTTAGCAATTTTTTATTTATTTTTTTATATAGAAATAAAACGTGAAAACAGATGCAAATTAAATTAAGCAGGGCGATTTATCTTCTTCGCCTGCACTTGAAAAAAGTGATAATATTTATTATTTTGTGACGTAATAATAATAAATACAAAGCTTGCGCATGTTTGAGTCCAGCCACAAACATGAAGGTGTCGCCGCTCCTGTCGCCTGTCAACCCGGCAAAACCCATCCAACCCCCGGGGGTAACAGGAACCCGAGGCGCCGCTGCGCACCGACCCCGGCAGGAGAGACAAGACGCGTATTAGTTTCAGGTCTTCACGTCCCTGTGTTTTTTTTTTAACCTGGGGAGCGGGATAGGTGTAGAATCAATTTGCACTGGGAAAAAAAAAAAAAAAAAAAAAACACGCCTCAACAACGTATTATGTTTCAGACGCGTGAATTCAGGAGCGGAACTCTTGGGAAGGGTGGCGACCCGCGGGGCGCAAATAGTTCTTAGAAGTTTACCGACTGGCGCAAATGAGCCGACCGGGATCGTTCCGGTCTGCAAGTGAAAACGGGAGGAGAGTTGAGTCTGCACGCTGAGAAGAAAGACAAACCAGGTAAATAAAGGAGGTTTGCCGCTTTGCCTCAACGTGACAGCCCAGTAGCCCAGTAAGACTCCTGTTAAAGACTTTTCCTCGGCTTCATCCCGTCCACTCAGCGAGCCGGCCAGCTCCGTCTGAGTGAAGTGAACTGTTTCAGAATCCGGTGAGGGAAAGAAAAAAAAAAGTGTCAAACGGAGAACGGCGTCCTTGCAACCGGATCGTATCCCGTTTATATCCGCCAGAACTTGAATTGCTGATTTCCTCCATGCAGCTTTTTGCAACCCCACACACACTCCCCCCATATATATATATATATATATATATATATATATATATAAAAACAAAAAAAAACAAAAATACAAATCAACCACTTACTTTTGACTTCTTCATATGGAACGGCAAGAGGTAAATCCAGTGTGCGCGAAAGCCTATTTTATTTTACTTCTACGATGAGGAAAGGGGTTTTCATCATCCTTTGTGCACATATCCAATGCCTAAGTCAGAGGTATCCAAACAGAGGAGGGGGGAAAAAAAAGCCCCGAAGAAAGTGACCACGGCGAAATAACAACAATAATAAAATCTAATTCAATCTTTGCACCCCGTATGCTCGTGTAACGTGAAGCGCGCACAGCCCGCTCGTCCTAGGCTACAACACAGATCTAGAGACGGAGAGGAGCAGCACGCAACAGCACAGCAGAGGGAGGGAGTTAAAGCCTTTATGATGCGTAAAATCAGCAAGAGCCGCCCTGTGACGGGCCGCCTTCACTTCTCCCCCGGCTGCCCGTGTAAGCAGATGGGGAGTGGGCTTGCTCAACGCCGACGTGCTTCTGCCGACGTCAAATTCTTCTTACAGGTGCGAATATATAATGACGATAATGACGGTAAAGTCATCGAGAACCGGAGGTCCTGCAAGCCAGATGGCCACGGTCAGCGCGAATGGTGCGCAGCGGACGATTCCGAGTATTAGTGAGTCAAACTGTGTGTCACAGGGGTTTCATACCATCACAGCCATAAAGCATCAGAAACTTCATGTGATTCAAACAGCCAGCTGTGAGCCTCCCATGCTGGTAACAGTTACCTTTAAGTCCAAAGAGTTTCCCCACAAATGCAGGTGCAAGTCGGTGTGTGAAGCCTTGCTGCTGCACACGGATCTATGCACTGCAAAGTTTTATTTCTACAAACCTCGAGGCGTTGAGGACGCAGCGTTGAGTTTCTAGGAAAATAACATTTTTAAGGTGATAAAAAAAAATTGTCAATGTCAAGCTTATTTATAAAGCACTTTTAAAAACAGGCTTAAAAAAATGAGTTGATGAAAAGAGAAAGAGAAAAATAATAATACATAAAATGTATATGATAAGAACAATCATAATAAGTAGGTAAAATAAAAATAAAACATCACAACAAAAGAGTTGCAGTGTCAGGCCTCGATTAAATGCCACAGAGTAATAAATGGCAGCTGTTTAAAATTAAAATGAAGTAAATGTTGTTGAGGAGCATGTCGTGGCCGGTACAACCATGAGGAAGCCTGCTGACCTGACAGTTGTCCAGGGGACGGTCATTGACAACTTCTACAGGCAGATTAAGTCACAAGTGGCCATTGCTGAGGAAGCTGTCTGTTTAGAAGAGTGCTGTCTCCGAAGCAGAGCTTATTAAAGAAGAGCTGAGAGGAAGGAAAAAATGCTGCACAGAAAGGCGCACAAGAAACAACAGCTGTGCTTCCATTATGAAACTGTGTCGAAAAAACCCCTCAATTTCGCAATTATGGTGTTTTTATTCGATAATAAATGCAATTAAAATCACACATGTATTAGTTTATTTATGCAATAAGTCATTAAAAACATATTACGTGACTCATGTGGGACAACAAGCATGTTTCCATTGCTGTTTTCTGAAATAAACAAATTTTGATATCCTGGCGCCAAAACCTTTTAGTTTTGTCACGTCTGTACGTCTCTCACACACACACCTTCCTGGACATGACCTACGACTGCCACATCCTTCACTCCTGAACCACAGACATCAAGAACATCTTGAGGTGAGGAGGGCTAAGACAAGAACTCAATGTCATCTGCTCAGATTGGAGCAAATTTTGCATTTCATTGGGAAATCAAAGTACCAGAGTGTAGAAGAATCATGGAGAGGCACAGAATCCATGTTGTTTGAGGTTCAGCGAGAAGTTTCCACAGTCAGTGATGCATCAGGCTTTATCTACACGAGGCTGTTCTTGTTCTAGTCTCAGTGTCTGGAAACTGACCATACTTTTGGATGTTGACTGAGGAAAAGTTCTACATTTAGATGGCACTGTGTGATTATTTAGATGGGATTGCCAAGATGCCTTCAACTTGCTGTAGTTGTCATGCCATGGCACTAGATGGTGCTGTGACTTATGCACATTGTCGAAACGCACATGACTACATCTGACCGTTCAGGTGTCCGAGCAGCAAAGTTGTAGGCAAAGTTGAATTTTGTCTCAAGCTACACTTGCTTTCTTTTACTATGTAGCGGTTGCTAATAGATGTTTGTTTAATACTGCAGTAAGTATGGCCAGTCCCAGCTTTTACTGGAACTGGCCAGTGAAGACTGGTCAGTGTACACATACTCGCCTAAATCTTTTTTAAAAAAAAGTGATTCAAAAGTTCAAGATTTTCCTTTAACAAGGGTAAATTCATTGAACTTCACATTAATAAGCTGATAGTTTTGCTTTTCCAACATAGAAAATACGAGTCGGGTGCTCATTTGACTGAAGTCCAAAGACCTCAGTGAAGACCTTTGGAAATTTTCAGATTCACATAAATTGGGAATATCTAATCCTTCCAAACAACTGCAGCTTGCAAGATCAACAGTTGAAACCTTTACATGTCAGTGCAACTTATCTGGACGGTCAACCACCTTGCCAAGGTCTGGAAGCAGACCCAAACTGTCACTTTCTGAAGAACACATCCTGAAATGTTTCTTGAACTAGATCATGCTGGCTGACATATTAAATCCGTAATGGCCTTGGCTTTACTGACAATCTCTGGACAAGCCTGTTGTAACCAATCGATTTAAAGGAACTCTACCAGTTTTGCCAAGCACAGCGGCCAAACATCCAGCCAGAATTATGCCAGAAGCTCATCAATGGCTACAAATAGTTTATTCAACTTCAGAGAATTGGACCCATGTATGTGGGAAGAAGCAAATCATGGTCTAGCTTTAGGGTGTCAGTGTAAATCAGTTGCTTCTTCCTTCATTGGCACAAACACAGTCTATGATTATGTTCAGTTTGCTTCACTGTACACAGTAACAGTAATTCCAGCACCTTTCAGTTCACAACAAGCAGGATGCTCGGTACTTTGTAGCTTTTCCAGAACATTTGAACCAGCTTCATTTAATTCTTGTTCTAAAACACTCTTCAATGTGCAATGGGCAGCCTCTTCAAGCACACAGCTCCTATAGCTGTCAACAGTACTTCTCCACCTGTGAAGAAGTGTCTTGGCCCACACCTGAAGGGTGAGCTGCTCCAGTTATCTCGGGTTTAGAGGGTGACAAACCCCAGATGACATGTTTTAGCTCAACTGGATCTTGATCTGGGCTCACAGAATACCAGATCAACATATTCCAATGTTTTGCTCTTCGCCACTGTTGGGTAAGTGGGTAGCCACTTTATTCCTATCACGGTTATAAATCAATTTTATTTATTTTTTGTTGCTGAATGAAGCTTTGTATTGTTTTACAACTTTCAGCTTTTCTATGTTTTTTCTATGTTAACAAAAACAAAAAATCACTTGTACAGGGAAGTCTATAAAAACTCCATAACAATAAAATACATTTATCTGGAGGGAAGGGGCAATTTCAGATTCTCACACAAGTCAGGGTATTTCAAATAATTGTTTATTAACTACAATACATTATCTGTGACATTTATATTTTAGATTTTTATGCAGATTCTACCAAATAAAAATGCAGTAGTTTTCAGTTGCTTGTCCCATAATGTTATCCCTTCTTGTGGTTGTGTTTTTACAGTGTAGCACTGGGAGTATAACAACATTAGCAGGTGATACTCTGTTCACTCTGCCACTTCTACAGCCAAATAACAAAACCGCAGAGGGTTGGTGTCCCTAAATTACTCCTATTGAAACTATTTGTGGGATTGACTCTGATGGACCCAAGTGAATCCAAGGGTTACAATGAAAACTCTTCTACTACCAATAATAGCAATAACAAGCTTTAAAAGGGTTGGACACAAACTGCCAATCTGGACGAAGCCATTACTGTGTAATCAATGATGTCGAATGTTGTAAATACCTTTCCCCTTCTATTTTTGCCTGGAATAATGACAATCTGCTCTCAGGGTTGACATTCTGCTGCAGTATTGACTTAATTTGTTTTCATTGTTCAGGCAAAGCCCATTCCGTGTCATCTCAAACTAAAGTCAAGTTGCACAACATATTTTTGCTCCAGCTAAATTGAAATGCCTGAAAACATTTACATAGAACTGGTAGGAATTTGTAATAAATAACCGAGCATATCCAGCAAAAATCTCTCCCTATGTGCATGTTAGGAGCTCATCAGATCACGGGATTAGTCTGTTGCATTAAGTTGAGGTGCTACTGATGATTTTATTGTCTTTCAAATACTGGTGGGTTACAGTAATACCTTATAAAATCATCTATATGGAGTCTTTGCAAGACGAAGTAAGCAAGAAGATCTTAAATAAGTAAAGACAAATCCAAGAGGAATTCAGAAGAATTCAACACGTATCGTAATTTCCGGACTATAGAGCGCACCTGATTATAAGCCGCACCCCACATATTCTAGAGGGAAAAACAATTTTGTACATACATAAGCCGCATGTGCCTACATACAGACGGTACACAGAAAGAGTTTTCAAAGTTTTAATAATATACCTTAGCTTTTCTTTCCAAACAGTGCCTGT
>CAEFZY010078492.1:0-15855 GCA_903066815.1 Brachyrhaphis roseni
TACTGTATGCTAACAGGATAAACTTGGTTCCTCATCCAGCCTTGTTTGTAATCGCTCCAGTTAATTGAAACCTTAGAGAAGAGCAGGCTTGAATATGTGGCGATTTTCCTTTCAACCACTTCCTGACTTGTAACTTTGGCACATAATTGTCTTTCTTAAATTGCATGGATTTCTTTTTGGCCTGCCTCTTTTGAAAAATGACTAAGGGTCCTCCCTCATCTAAGCATATGCTGTTTTCCTTCTAGCATCAGAACCCGTGGGTGATGATGCACAAGCTTCTTCTGAAGGTGACCAAACCCCTGATAAGAACAAGAAAAAGAATCGCTGCTTTTCTTGCCGGAAGAAAGTGGGCCTTACTGGTAAGTAGGGAAAGCAGTTTCCACACTTTCGGGGTAATTATTAAGCTCAGCCATGATGCTGGGCTCAATAAGTTTGCAACTTGTGGCCCGGGATTGCTACAAATCTTTACTTTAAACCCAACATTTAGTAGACCCCTCGACCTCTCTCTGACCATGTAGAAGATTGGAGACCCAGTCTCCAATCTTCTACAATCTTATTGCATTATCTCTGTAACCATGTAGAAGTGGAGATCCAACCTGTGATCCAACTTATACCAAAACATTTTAGATTTAGCATTATGAATTTAAAAGATTACCGAACTTGTATTGGATCCTTTTAAAAGTTTTAAAATTATAATCTGTCCTCTAGCAGTCTAGGTTTTGTTTAAAAAGCTGCAGTATGTGACTTTGACAAAAATCTTTTTTTTTGTTTGTTTTGTTGTTTTTTTTACACATAATCTGTAAAAAAATTGAACTCCTCTGCCTCCTTCCAGTGCTCCTGTTGCCATCGGAAGAAATGCATTGCTCCTGGTCAAAAAGAGCCAATCAGAGTCAGGAGGAGGGACATAGTGCTGTCAGTCATCTCTTCATGTAGGCGCTGCTCAGTGTAGTAATGGCGAAGAAACAACTTGCTGTTCCAGGAAAGCTGTATATCTGTCGTATTGGCAGTCATGCTAACTATCCTGGGCAATCATGACAGGCCCTGTTGTGGTGAGCAGCACAGCAGGACAAGTGAGGTTTGTGAGCAGCACATACAGAGGGGTAATTCACAGCACTGAGACCCTCCTCCTGGCTCTGATTGGATGTTTGTATTGTACACTCTCCATATTTTGCTCTAGAAAATATCCAAGATGGTGTCACGCCAGCATATTTTGAGTGCTTCTGGCACTGAAACTAGGGCCAGTTGCAACATTTTCAAAACTTTAATTACACTAAAAGGAGGAAATACCTCCAACATCCTCACAGTTGACCACACAGCATGCAACCAATATTGTACAAATGTGAAGTGTTTGATGCATTGCTTAGCAACGTATCAAAGCTTTGAGCTCAGAGTTCCCTGCTGTAAATGTCCCAGGTAACGTTAAACTCCTCCACATCCTGGAAATTGTATGTATTTTAACGTGATACTGTATGAATAATCTTCATCTCACATTAACATTTACAGTCATGTTCAACAAATTCCTATATATTTTCTGATGAGTCTTGTTTGTTATATTAAAAGCACAAAAGCTGTTGATGTGCAGGAAGTTGCATTTGATGTTAAAATGTTCATTTGACAGGGGGATTTGAATTGTTCAAGCCAGTTTTAACTGGTGCATATTTTGGTCCTTTCTTTTGCTACTTTGCAAATTACTGATTTTAGCAAGATCTTCTAAAGGGTTTTTTTCTCTCCTTGAAATGGCAAAACTTTGACTGCAGAATCCTATTATGTAATATTGTCTTTAATATACTTTTTTGGCTCAGGACAATTGGCGTTACAAATACTGTTCTCAGCGTGTAACCCTTTGGAATTGTAAATTCATACTGCAGCACTCAGCATTTCTAAAATGCTGCCAACAGCTTCCAATGGATGTTGAAAACATCTAAACAAATTTCCTGTACTCCTTCCTCTTATCTGAAGTCTGTTTTCAGCCTGAATGAACAGTAGATAGGTAGCAGGAAATAGTTTTTTTTTAAAGTAGCTTCTTCCATTTTACTTACTTCAAATCTTAGGCCTTATTAATCACTTTGAGTTATCTTCGACATGCAACAGCTTGTGGACTGAAAAAGGGATTCTTGAGCTGCCAATCAAGCTAAATTTCCTATTAATGGAAAAACATTTACTGTCTGAAAGATCGATATGAAAGTACTTTTAAAAAAAAAAAAACAAGCTGTAGTTAATTGAACTTTTAACTATGGTTCCAAGTTAAGTGCAACAATCCACATAAAGCAGAGCTGTTTGTAAGTACAGCGTTCTTAATAGAACGCTGTACTTGCATAGCGTTCTATTAAGTTCAGAAGACGCCGAAGCATCAGTTTGTGTGTATTTCTATTTTTTATGCTAATATTTAATTTAACAGTTTTCTTCTTTTTCTTTTAAATCAGGTTTTGACTGTCGCTGTGGCAACCTGTTCTGTGCCATCCATCGCTACTCTGACAAACACGACTGTCCATATGATTACCGGAGTGCAGCTGCTGCACGCATACGCAAGGAGAACCCCATCGTGGTGGCTGAAAAAATTCAGAAGTTATGAGGACTAAGTGCAATAAAAGTCTCTTAAGACTTTGTGAATTTGAACAATGGCAACTTGGATGAAAAACACCTGACATCGTGGCTTCATTTGTTCAAGGTAGTCGAAGGCGGGTGTGGTGGGGCGACGTGGTCGCAGCAAAAGTCAAGACTCGCCCCTTACTAGTATTTCCCTCCCTCTCTTTCTCTTGCTCTCTCTCTCTGCTAGTGACTGCAGCTAAATCTGAGTGTCAGTGTTTTGGGCTTGTATGAAAGTGTGCGCGCGTGTGTTTGCATACATCTGCTTGAGAGTTAGGGAGAGAGTAGTAGGGGCTTGATGGACATTTGTTTTGCCATGGGGAGGGAAGGGATCTCATTTTAGGCCTTTTTGTTTCTCAACTTAGAGGGATCGTGTTAGTCATTTTTATTTGTACAATCCCTGTGGGTCATTGAAATAAAATGGGTACAAGCAGTTTGGGAATGTGCCACAGCCTGGATAATGAAACCATATTATTCAGAAGGTGTTAATTCAAAAAGAGAAACAAAAAAAAGAGAAAAATCATGTGTCAGACCTTTTTAAGGGCTTTGGAATATTTTTTGTCTTAGACTTTAAAATTTCTGTAACCTTCCTTTTGAAATTGCTTTTTTCCCCTCTCTTTAGCTCTCATTCTTTGGATCACCACATGTTGAAGTTCGAAGGCTCAGCATTTTTTTTTCAAACATTTCTTTCTTTACGTTGACATGCATGGATACTGGGTACATGAACAGCTATTGATTGGGGAGGGAAAGGTCAGAGCTGACAGAGAACCTCGACTTAACCGAGTGATTGAATCCTGTTTTTTTTTTCCCCTGTTTTAATGAGCGTATGACTTCAGAAGATCTATATTAATATATTCTAGTTAGCTTGAATTGTGTGATTGCATTCTATTTATTTTATATTGTTTGGTTGGTATGTGCTGGAGGATTGGCGGCATGTGTCAGCAGATTGTTAGGATTTGCACTTTGCAGTTTTATTTAATTAATTCCATCCTTACTCTATAACCATGAAAGTAAAATAATACAACCTCTTATATGAATTGGAGTGCAGTTTCACTTCAATCTGCGCATTAAGATTGCCTTTTTCTCACTTTTTTTCCCTTCTTTGAAATAAAGCACAACAATGGATATCAACTGCAGAGCACAAGATATGTGCCAACCCTACTTGGTTTTGTTCAGCATTTTGGTCATTTGAAGTTCATATCTGAGCTATAGAGAAGGCTCAGAGGAAAAATAATGTCTTGTTTTAGTGATGAGGTGTACTATATGAGGTTTTCCTTGAAAACCTTTTTTTGTGTGTGTGTGCTTTTTTGTTTTTGGAGTCTGAGTGAGGCTCCACGTTTCTCTAACCACCAGCAGACCACTGACACATGCTGAATGAAAACTGACCCGGGTCACAGTTAAGCTACACAAAAACATGTTCTGCTCAGCTACAGCAAAGATTGTCGCCGTGCTGTGCTTTCTTTCTTTTTTCTTTTCCCCCCTCTTTTTCTTTTTTACATAGCAGTCTGATTCAGACGAGTCCTTATGCAAAGATCGCTTCTAGCTAGCTTGTTTTCAGGAAGATCTGAACTGATGCATGTGTGCAGTTGGACATGAAGCGCAGCGTTGCAAGTTGACTGCATAGTTGGAAATGTTGGAGCTGTAGTCTGAAAAGGCCACACTCGGCAGTAGCACAATGCATGGCTGAAACCTTTGGGGCTGAAGTTATCAGGACTCAACAGTTTAGTTTTTTTTTTTTTTCAAATGTAAATAACATATGGCTCCAATTCATATACTATAATCTTTATGTAGATTATTGCCAGGTAACTAAGGTGATGGATTGAGGTGAAGAATAGTACTATGTGTATTAAAGTGCTTTTCATAATTATCCAAAAAAAAAAGTAAAGTGCCCTTACTGGCGCTGACAATTTTACCAATTTATTACCCCATTTAATGTCCAATTATAACATGTTAAATTTTGTGTTTTCTGTAAGCCACCTGCTACTCTTATCTTCACCAAGCCATGCATCTTCTATTTTTTACAATCATGTTTTTTAAAAAAGAAAAAACCTCCTTGCGCATTTAACATCTCTTACGCTGTATTCCGATCCACACTTTTATCCTGTTACTGATATTAAAAGTTAAAAAAGGCCCCCGTGACGTTCAGATAGCAGTTGAGGTTTCACGTTTTCATTATTTAAGCTTTCCCTGTAAACGTCACTTGATCTTGATCATTAAGTATTTATAGAAAAGCTGAAAGGAAACTGAAAGGTGTTTTTTTTTTTTTATTTTGTTTCGTTTTTTTTTTTTTTCCCCGAAAAGAAGCCAACACAGATTGTGATTGATGTGAAGCTTTTCTTCTGAGATGAGTTTCCGCTTTAACTCCTCGATTTGAATTCCTGTTGAAGTCTCTGTGTTGGTGATGGAGATGTCTGAATGGCTGCTGGGGTGAGGACTTGGCGTGCCAATACCGAGCCCATTTACCTGCGATAGGCTGAGCGTCTATAAACCCTGACTGTGATTAATTTCTCCTGCCTTTTTGCATCTAGTGGAAAATTGAAATCCAGATGGGGGTGAATCTTGGGTGATGACGAGACAAATAACAGTCTCGCTTTACGAAGACTTATAGCTGGTGAATTCTGAATATACATACATATATATAAACATAATTCCCAGACTTTCAAGTATTGTTTGATACAGAACATTTAGTTTTGCTTTACAGATGACTTGTAAAAAAGATTGTTTGGCTGCGTAAATCATGGGGGTCCCGTGGTTTTTGCTTATCAATGACTGCTCATATCAGTAACCTGACCCTGTAAACAGGCTTTTTTTCTAATAATTACGAGCAGTTTGAATGTAAAACATGATATTTCAGACATGTTATGATGTCAATTTAACAGACTATTTGGATTTTATTTTGACTGTTTCATGGAGAAAATGGATAGCCAGTTGTCATTTTTACGCAAGTGTCAGTTGAACCACTAACATCGTTTAGACTGTGATTTGGCACCAGCAACTAGGGTTAGCATTCCTACATAATCTAGATTCCATCAGTACATTAGCCTCTTTTTTTTTTTTTTTTTTTTTTTCTGTGTATTGACTATTTTCTGCTGTCTTCAAATCAATGTTAACATCACCACTGATAATAAATGTCTTGATCATACAGGAGGTTTGATTGATATTGATAAAATTATATCTTATGACTGGTTTAAATTCTGTTTCGCCACAGGACTAAATGCAGATTAAGGTTATTTTAATCATTAAAAATGAATTGTGGAGATTTCAGATTACATTTTTGTTCAGAGATATAGTTCCTGTCCCTTCGCACTCCAGTCCCCCAGAGACACCACCAGATAACCTTTTTTTTTTTTTTTCTTTTAAGAGTTAGGATTGTATGATGTGTAAGATTAAGTATAAAACAATAAAATCACAAAGTTTATTTTAAAGTATACTTGTCTTTTGTTTTCATTTTTATGCACAAATGTATTACTTTTTTTAGATATTTTCTTACATTACAACTACAAACATTGGATTTTATCAAGATTTTAGGTGGTAGAGCTACACAAAACAACACAATTATGTTTTGCTAAAATAAAAAGTATCGGCCTCCTCTTTACTCCAGCACATCTAAGGAAATTTCTGGCTACCAATTGACAGATTTCACAAGGAGAAAGGAATTGATTTTAAAAGAGGTCACTTTNTTGTGGTTTGCCTCAAGTCAGATAGGGGAAAGAGCATGAATGTGGAAGATGATCTAGTTAGATTTGATATAGCTAGAAACATGAAGATGTAGGGATGCTTTTCTTCAGGGGGGAACAGCAAAACTGGATGGAATTAAATGCATTGCAATCTTTGAAGAGAGCTCATTGGTGTTTGCAAAAAGGCAATAAAAGGGTTCAAGTCAAACCATTCTTATATACTTTAGAATGGCCTATTCAGTGTCCATGACTAAGTTTAATTGAGAATATGTGGCAAGTCTTGGAAATTACTGTTCAAACACCTTCTCAGTCTTAGCCGACTTTCAAAAATAAAAATGAACATCCCGAGACGTGCAGCTGTACAAAATATTGCTTTGGGAGAGGCAGGAACAAATGCACTCCACATTTCCTCTGATTTCTATTTTTAACCAAATCATGTAAACTATCCTTTTCCTCATGCACAAACTGCTCGTCTTTTGTACAAAGTTACTCAAAGCAATAAAACTTTTTGCTGTAACTAACATAATGTGAAAAAGACTAATGGACGTGAATGCTTCTGCGAGGCACTCATGCACTAAATGTTACGTTGCCGATATAAACTGGCGCTCTTGTCTGCTTTTGTACTTATTGTTTTGAGATTCAGCAAAATGCCGTTGGCACAAAAGCTGCCATTCAGCAGCACATAATATGTTCAGCAACACCAAGAGCCTGCCCAAAGGAAATGAAGCTGTCTTGTCTGTGACTATAGTTGTTTTGTAATATATTGTAAAAGTATAATTACATGAGCAATTGCACTCTGCTGAAACTGTGCATTCTCTCATAGTATTGCAAACACTCGCACCAAAAACAACTGTTAGCGGTGGGATCCTAAATCATATAAAAATGGGTCTGTGTAAAGTGGCCTACATAAATAAGTGGAGCACTATTGCAGGTGCTGTCTCTTACTAAAACATCCAGAAAAAGAAAAAAAAACAGAATATGAACAGAGGTACTTTAATATGTGCTGCAGAAATCTAAATGTTATTGGTAGACTGCACACTGTGACATCAATTTAGTTCCCTATTTTCAGCTATGGTTGTCATTCATTTTTGCTCAAGATTCAAGCATCTGGAATGAGTCCTCACAGAATCCCTGCAGGCCTAAAGAAATTAGATGTTTAACACAGCGCATGCAACATTCTGCTGGTATAGAGGACAACTGTGTGATAATAACCTTGTCTGAGTCTCCTTCCACTTCCAAACTATTTGTCACTCCTGTTCTAATTGTAGTTTTACTGCTTTAGCACATGCAAAGTAGTTCCAAGAAGCAACATGTTTTTCAATCTTCTCTAGTATAAAACTGCGTCCCATAGTTGTTTCTGATCTGAGACAAGGTGGCTTCTATTTTAATAACTAAATGTAATTCAAACAAGTTAAATTTGCATCAAGCATCTTACAGCCTGTACAGAAACTTAATTATATTTTGTTCGGGCACATCTGTGTATGACGAAAACAACTATTCAGCCACTAAAACTGAATTTAAGCATTTCTTTGCAAAGTGCTTGATTCTTTTTGCAGAAATTGCTTAGAGTTTTAATTTTTGACTTTGTAATTGCACTTTAAAAAAAAATCTAATTTCACTTTTGCCGTGTACTTTCAAACGAAAAGTTATTTTTAATTGTATTTAATTAATTAGATGAGTTTCTCCTAAAAGCAACTTCTGTATAGTTCAAAAACTTTGAAAGCATTTGGACTAACTAGGTTTTAACATCAAGTGGTTCTGGAGGTTAGCATTGATGCTTGGAATAAAAAAACATTTTCTCTGTAACAGTTTAGTTTTTCTGTAAATGTTCGGGATGCTAAGTGGGGATTGTAGAGCACGTATGTGAACAGCAATACCCTAAAATCCAATCTAGCTTTTACAGCAAAACCAGTCCAAAAAGATCATCACTTGAGTAATACGAGAATATTTATTAGCTGTCAAAAGTAAAACACAACCTGCAGCACTCTGAACTGTCTTAAGGCCACGTAAAACTGATAAAAGCATCTCAGTAATCTAATCTTGAAGGAAACAAAGGCATGAATAAAGATTTGAACATGCTCTAATAATAGACCTAATCTAATCCTAGTTACATAACAGATGAAAAAATGTATAATAGTTACTTTGTGATGGTTAAATGAAAGGTTCAATTAAAGATTACAAAAAATATTAAGCTTATTGATACAGTAAATAGCAGTCATCCATAGAAGAAGATAATACCTCTAAACCTAATCTTTTCAACATCAAACATGTAAAACCAATACTCACATGTTTCTCTAAACATTACACAGTACTGTATTTTGTAAAAAATTATATATAAGTTGCAATTCAATATATATTTGGGCAATACAGGTTATCAGAATATAACATTTAACCAAGCCTGTTTACAAACAAAAAGTCTCGCAAACATAAACTGTGTCTGTTTGTTGCATTTTTGGCGGAAAATGTACAAAACGTTTTCCACCAAGTGTTTGGTGGAAATCATTAGGTGCAATTAATTAAAAAATAATTAATGAATTAATTATTTTTTAATTAATTGAAGTTACTCGAGCCAGTAATTTTACTCAAGAGTAGTGATAATGCTCATTACTGCACTCAAATAAAATACAAATAAAGGTGCTTTTATTTGAGTTCTTTTATTACTCAAGTAAAAGAAGAAAAAAAAAACGGTGTAATAAAATAATTTCTAAAAGCATAAGTAAGTGTAAGTTACTGCGCAGTTCTGCTTGTAGCACTACGTACTAGTTTGAACCAGCTATTGATAATTTTCTTTCGTTAGCACTTGGTTCTTGTGCGACTTATCTCTATTTATTTATAGCAAATATGCAAATAAACTGGCGTGGGGCGTGTCAAACCAACTCCGGGAGCTTCCGTAACAAAAAAGTTTCGCGTCATATCCGGTCAACTACGCTTCCGGATGCGGTGAAATAGCAAAGAAGGAGGAAAACTCCGCTCTTACTAGGATTAATTTAAAGGACAAGACGCTGTCGGTGCAGTTAGCTGAGATACCAGCAAGGCTCACATGGGACCTATGTAGGAAGTTTAAGTCATTTCAGACGGTTTGTGACGGTAGTCTTCATGTTTGGGTTTTTTACGGAGTGTTTATATCTCCGAGTTGCTAGCTTAAGCCTCGGTTAGCGGGTGCGCAGACAAACGGCTTCTCAGTGAGATGATAATCGGACTCGCTGCCGTTTAACCTGATATAGCACTCCCTCTTTTCCTTGTTCAGTGAGGTGCAGCTGCCTGCGTGTTTGGTTGTTTTCTAGAAGCGTTTAAATTCTTTTTTGTAGTGAGTTAAAACACAGCCAATGGGTTTGTAATCAAGCAAACAAAAAACGAGGATTTGGGCCCATCAAGCCCACGGGTTTGCTATTTAAAAAAAAGTAAATAGAGTCTAAAGACAATTATAGAACTTTACAAAATGGCTGGAGCCCGGACTTCAGTCTCTTCCAGGAAAAACCTGCCGATGGTTTGTAAATAGCATTTCCCTGTCAGCTGCTTGGCTCCACGACTTTTTTCTTGTTCTGCTGGTAGAGGACCTAAACTACACCCTGTGCTGGAAACTGAAGAGGAAGATCTTTTATTTATTTATTGTTGTTTGTCTAGGGAAAGTTTATATTTCATACCCTGAGATCTTCAACTCAACAGGTATGTCAGCTTTTTTGCTCTGCATAATGTGAATTGGAGCAGTTTTTCCTGGTTGCCTGATGTATTAATTATTATTTCACTGACTATGACAGCAGACTGTGCAGTAGGTACTTACAATTTGAAAATTGGATATGCAGAAGACCATAAAAGAGCTTAGTCATGTTTAAGCCCAGAAGTCTATTTACAAGAAGTGTCTGGCTAAGGAAGATAATTTGTGACAAAAGAGGCAAAATAAATAACATTTTATTGCTCTAGTCTAGAGTCTAACCCACTTGAAAAGGATCAGTTTTTTAAAAGTAGGCCGTAATGAAATAAGGAGTAAGTTAAAGCAAGAGATGTTTCAAAATTTTGGTTCCAAACTTTTTGACATGCCAACCCCAATTTTAGCCAGTTTTGCTACATTAAGGTATGTAATGTAAAAAAGGGGGAATAAACACAAGTTTTGCTATATTTAGTTCTAGATTTTATCCAGAGCAATTGTTTTTAATTAAGAACTCAATTGAGAGCAGTTTTTGTAACCATGTTTAACAAATGCTTGAAAAGAAATATAAAAGGGTCAGGGTTTGAAATGATAACCCTCCTGTAGCAACTTGTATAACTTATATTTTGGACCATTTAGATTTTTACCGTGTCAGCAAGGTTTACTAAAAACACAAATATGCTGTATTCCATTTAGCCTACTTCTCCTTAAAAAATAAAAACATGTCGTCACAAGCTAAATTTTGTTTTATAAAGCTTCTTACGCCTTTTTGTGCTTCCTTTTCGGTATTGCAAATTGTTAACTTTGAGCAGTCTTTCCTCAGTAACTCTGTCCCCAACAAAGAGTGTTGCAATAAAGAGTAGAGCTTCTGTATGGTGCATTCACTGACCAGAAAAAGATTAGAATTTATAGATAGATTGAAATTCACACAGTCTGGTCATCGGTCAGGTCAGGTCAAACTGAATATTGACCAGTTTTAGTCAACAACTCAAAAAACCTTTGCAAAGTGTTGTGAATCCTATGTTATACTAATGTTTGTACAAAACAAAATAATCTTCCTATTTAATCCGAAAAAAAAAATACAAATTTTTAGTCATCATAAAGAGAAAACCCTTAATATCTAGAGCTCCTTTTATCATTTGTTTTTAGTTGCTGACATTGACTCATCTGCATAGCTTTCAATAGAAGTTAATAGAAGTTCAAAACTACAATTTGCAATTTGTACCCAGATCTTCTAATATAGGATCATGGACTTCATCCTATATTAGAAGATCTTGCAAGTTGAGAAACTTGCCAGAGATGCAAAAATGTTCATTATTGTCACCTCCAGGCAAAGTGGCTCGCGCATGACATTGTCATAAGGCTCTTGTTGTGTTAGCATGGAGCTGATGTATATTCACTGGTACAGTGACCCTCTTGTCTTCCTGCACCACAGTGAAGGATGAATGGCCTCTCTTTCAAAGAGCTCTGCTGCCTGTTTTGCTGCCCACCATGTCCGAGCCGCATCGCATCCAAGCTGGCCTTCTTGCCTCCGGAGCCCACATACGCCTTTCTTCCAGACCCTGAAGTGGACCCCCCCACACTGGGCGCATCCGGGACATCGAGCCTGCGGTCAAGGAGTGGAGCTTCGGTTTCTGGAGGAGCCGGTGGCGTGGAGGGGAAGTGGAAGCTTCACCTGACAGACCGAGCAGAGTTTCAGTACAATCAGCGAGATCTCGACGAGGTCGATGTGTTCTTCACTCGTTCCAGCAGAGGAAACCGAGTCGGCTGCATGTACATCCGCGTTGCAGGGAATGCCAGGTGAGAAGCTGGAAACAGTCTCGACTGTTTTTTGAGATTGTGATGTTCCAGATTTGAGATTTCTTTTCTCTTTAATTTTAAAGTTAGTCTCCCTTCCTCAAATGCATCTAAATCATGGGGTGTGACATGTACCAAATATGTAGGTAGCAGGTATCTGTAGAACTTGATTACCGTATTACTGTCCATAGCACAATAATACGCTATGCTTAGGGTGGACCTGCTGGCGTCGCACAACACCGTCCATTTATGGTGGGACAGAAACAAGAGACAAGCATGAGACATGCTGTTGTGTCACATATGTCTTAGTCTGACAACACAGGTGCTTAGGTTGAACCCCGCCAGTCCAACTGGAGGTAGAAACTGTCTCCTGAACATCCGGGACCTTAAAATAATTAACTGAACCGTGTGGACCCGTACCGCTCAGCGGAAACCAAGGTTAAATGTTGCTGGTGGCCGGTTCTTGAGCCCTGAAGTTTATGCTGTTGATCTTAATATAGAGATGCACCAATCAGAGAGAATGATTCCTGATCTTTGTTTTTGTTAAGGCTAAGTATAAGATATGACTTTTTATTTATTTATCAAAAAAAGAAACTGAAATCTGAAAATATGTGATTCAGGTTATCGTCCTCCCCTTGTTCCTGTTAACTTAACTGACTCAGAAATTTCCTCATTTTAGGTTTTTCTAATTGATCACTGTCAACTGACACTCATTTTACCTAAGTCTAAACTTTCTTCCTTCTTTCTGACTCTTTATAGAAATGTAAAGTTTTGGTTTCTCTTGTTTGTTTATTTTCTTATGGTTGCAATCATAAATAAGCAGGGTTGCACTCAGTGATATTAGCTTCCAGTAAGTCGGAAACAAAGTCATCACAGGTCTGTGTCATTGACGTCGTGTGCAGGAATCGGTACATGGCTTTATGATGCTGGTTTAAACATTAAACAGTTTGTTATGAGATAGGAACGCCATTTAGATACATTGAGGGACCAACCCTCAATGAATCAGCAGTTGCTGATTAACTTCTAAAATCAGTTAAAGAATAAATCTTCAGAGGTCATAGCCATCTGGGTTTATGCGAGCAGAAATACAGAAAAATATATATTTGATGCATATCAGTAAGGAGAGCAACATGGTTTTATTTCATCATGGCAAAAACTAGAAAACCTGATCTCATTAGAGCGGTTTTTACTAGTATTTATTTACAACAAAAATCTTTTTGTTAGCGAAACAGTTCTCGGTTTGAAATCAGCTGAAATCTTATCGGTCAGAATATACACTGACATTTCTTACCATAACGACATTTCAGGAATCTTCAGTACATCTACCAACATTTCCTTTAAATCTGCCTCTTCTCAGATTTACCGTCCTTTTCTCCCATGGCAACGCTGTCGACCTGGGCCAGATGAGCAGCTTCTACATCGGCCTTGGCAGCCGCATCGGCTGCAACATCTTCTCCTATGACTACTCAGGTTATGGAGTCAGCACAGGCAAGCCCACCGAGAAGAACCTGTACGCGGACATAGACGCTGCCTGGCATGCCCTGCGTACGCGGTATGTTGTTCTAGAATCGCCCCAGACTCACAGAACTGTATTTTACTGTCCTTAGGGTCCATTGAAGCACTAGAAATTTGTATAAATAAAAATTATTTTTTGTGAAAAAGAAAAAAAAAAGTGGAAAACATAAAAAAAAAAAAAAAATAAATCAATTTGAGCATTTTTCAGTTCTTTCTTTCTATCCAAGCCCTGATATTATTAGAAAAAGTTTTTCTAGCCCCCATCTACAGACAACAAATTGAGTCATCCATACTTTTAGTGGAATAAAAATTTAATATTGATAAATTTTCATGTTTTTTAATTAATTGAGTAAAATTATCCACTTTATTGTTTATTGTATCTTTTCAAAGTAAAGACTCAGCAAAAGTTGTGCTTGGGAAAAACAAAGATTGGTGGAAACATTTGTGTTTTGATACGCCGTTTATCTAGAGAGATTACATACTGCAGAACAAAGTGTTACGGTTTTGTCTTCAAAAGTTGCAACAGAACCTTTGGTAACATCATTATCATTCAACTTCATGAAGGTCAATTAAATGCAGGGCATAAATGTTCAACCAAACAAACTTTTTGTACTGACACCACATCTACCTGGAAAACTTTGGTGCAGGTGCCTCAAAATGCCTGTTCATCTGCAAAGCCCAAATATGATTTTGTACCCTTCTGTTATTAGGACTAATGGATTTAGAAAAAAAAAGGTAAATTCAGTGATTTGACAAATTTTTACTGAAATAGACTCAGAACAAAGGGATTATTATTAAGTGGCTGTATTTTTTTGTCCTGCTCTCCATCTTGACACTCCTTTTTACTAATGAGTCTTACTCTATTCATTTTATGTAGATATTGCATAATCCCAGAGAACATTATCCTGTACGGACAGAGCATCGGCACGGTTCCCACTGTGGACTTGGCTTCGCGGTATGAGTGTGCCGCCGTCATTCTTCACTCACCTTTAACGTCTGGAATGAGAGTTGCCTTTCCTGACACAAAGAAAACCTACTGCTTTGATGTTTTCCCCAAGTAAGTCTTTCTCACCCTCTACTCAGTGCTACACGTCTTCTTCTAGGGATGCACCGAAATATAAATCTGGGCCTGTATTGATATGCAACATTAATATTGCTACTATGGCTAATATTGATAAATGTGTATTCTATACCTGCCTTTTTAACAGCATTAAAATAAACACCGGTTGCATCGCTGTCACATGACCAGACAAATACACATGAACAACCTCTTTTCCCCTACTGAAAAGCAAAAGGCAGCAATAAAGAAGTAAACATTGGTTGATATTATCGGACCAATACCGACCTTATTGCAGATATATTGTGCATTCCTATCTCTTAGCACTTTATTGAGGGTGTCCAAAGTGTGGCCAGTGGGCTCCCCCCAGAAATATTTTTGAATTAAAAGAATGAATAATGAATGTTTGCATCTGTTCTATAGTTAACGTGACATTTATTGTCGTTATACAGAAAATGAAAGTAAGTCAATATGATGCGGTGGAAGGGAGAGGAGAGCTAAGATAATTCAGTGGAAGACAAGCGCTGTCAAATAACAGCTTTCAGCTGTTTTCCTGTTATCTTTGTTGCTTTAGGGGCTGAATATGGAGCGGGAGAATCCCAGTGATAATTCACACCTATGTGTTAGATTCTATAGGTGGGTGAGAAGCAATTTGTTCCAAGGAGATTTTGGCTTGTCTAAATGAGCTCTTGCATACAACAGATGACTGCGTTTGTAGCGTGAGGGCAGAAAGGGCTTCATCACCTTGTCTAGCAGATGTTTATGTGCTATATTGTAGAATGAGGTACTGAAACACCTTCTGCAGCAAGATGTTTTTGCAGGTCTTCGCAGGGGATCTGCAACCATTTTCACAATCCTTTGCATACTTTCTTTTTTGGCCCAGCAGACCTGGATTTACCAGCTGCTCTGCCTGTGGCGTTGCATTTCCTGATGCCATTGCTTCCAGTTTGAAGTAACACTTTAAAGCTCTGAGAGGCTTTTATAACCTTTCCCTGAACCATAAAACTAAACATTTATTTTCAGTGCTACTGAGAATTCCTTATAGGATCCCATGACGGCACTCTGCAGAGGAGTGAGGGATAGGCCCAAATTGAATGAAGTTTAAGGCTTAACAAGCTAATGCGGTGTTGTATACGTAATCGGCATTCAGCATTTACATACATTCAAAGCAGCAAAATAGTCTAGTACAGACAGTGTTTTTTCATTTTTTCCTTACTTTATTTTTAGTTATTTGTCGGCTCTGGTGGCCTTTGACAATTGTCAGACAGGAAAGCGGGTTGTGAGAGAGAGGAAATGCATTCGGCAGACCTCCATCTTAGTCCTTGACGTACATGAGTTGCACGCTTTTACCCGTGCTGATACATATTTGTGCTGCTGCAACATGGGTTTTGTACATTAACATATTGCTGGTTATGAAAGTGTGATTTTCAGTTGTCCCATAATGTCCCATTAAGCTTTAAAAACTATATTGCTGATTACTATATTTCTTATAGTAATTATTTGTGATTTTAACAACATTATCTGTGAGTGAACTGTCACTTTAAAACAAGGAATTTTTTTTAACAATATTACTTGAC
>CAEFZY010078499.1:0-29114 GCA_903066815.1 Brachyrhaphis roseni
AATCAGGGAAACAAGACACACCTGGGAGTAATCAAGGGAGGACGGGACAACAGGGAGACTAATAGACACGGATAACTCGAACTAAATGCACAGAAAACTCGAAAATAACAGAAAAACACAGAAACATAAAAAATAACCACACATAGAACACGGAACATGACAGTGACTAAATGAAAACATTTATTTCTGTATTGTTGTATCCAATATTAATACTGCTTTTTTATATTTCAGCTCTGCCTGGTTCTTTGCTAAGCCAGCATTGTGTGTTATGTTATTTTGTGAAAAATACATAAATTGTGTTTTGCTAAATAAAATATTTCTAGATGCAACATTTAATTTTTAACTGACTATTTGTGTGGCGACTTTTAACTTTTGACAAAGAAACTAAACTTTAGTTTAAACGTAGTGTGGATTGTGAAAAGTTGTGTTGTGGCTAAGCAGCAATGGCAGCTACTACGGCTAAATCTCATGTGTACAATTGGGCTGCAAGGTGATGAAGTAACAACATTTCACACAAGGATTTGTCACTAAACCTTTCACCAATACCAGTCATCAAGTGGTAGCATGGCTGGACAGATCGCTCTTTAGGGGATTTCTTCATCTTTAGCAATGCATTAAAACCTGTGGCTTTTCACTGGGTTCTCTCACGAGCGTCATGGTTGTAAGGTCTTCCTTTACACATGGACGGTTTGAGTCGCCTTTCCACCATTCGAATGAAGCATGGCACCATTTGGAGTGAGGAAATAAAACCATAATGTGATTTCGCTCCATTCTTGCTGGACCATCTGACCTCATTTTGCACGTACCCCTAGAATTCAAAACAGTCTGGTCTGCCTTTGGGAATGTTCAAAGCTGTCGTCGATCAGCAATCAGTGAATGACTGGAGCATTCAGAGTAGTTGGCAGTTCTTCTCTCCACAATCGGAATATTTAGAGACTGTTACATTGTGCTGACACGGACTCTGAGGTTTGATGAAATCCTCCCTGGACAGTCCAATTTTGTTTTTCTTCTGGCGAAACATAAACAGTCATTTTTAGCAAGAGGTCAGACCTTAAACTAGTTGCTTCCCTTAAAAAGAATTTTATGTCATTTCTCTACTTTATTTATTATTATTTAATTGAAGACAATGTAATATTTTTATTTGCATACTACGCAAACATCATCCATTGCCCGCGCACCTTTAGACTTTCTAGCATAGCAAATTATATTTCTACTTAACTACACTGGCATTGAAGGTACAATGAGGATGTGAGCCATAAACACCAGAAGCTCTGCTACGCCATTGACAGAAATTCCACTTTCTGCTGCTACTGTGAAACATGGTGCACCTAATTGTACAGTGGTCACCCACTAGATCTAAATAGGGTTTAGGACCACACAGTGCGATGAAGGCCCACAGGAGGAAACTCTCACACAGGCTAAAACTGTGAGCTGCTGTCGCTGGCCGTTTTACTGTAGGTGAATCCATCTGCATAACATCTCAAAAATACATCACTCTGCTTGGTTTTTAATCTGTACTGAACAAGCTGTCAACTGAATGCACTGGCGTTCACTGAAAGGTATGGATGGATAGAGCAAAAATGCTCTATTAATTGTTTAAGAAATGCATTAAAAGTGTACTTTTTTTTTTTTTTACATAAAATGTTCCAAATATATAGTTTTGGATACATATAAGCTTTGATTAATAGTTTCTAAATCTTTCCAAAAGGACCTTACACAAACTCACAACTCTTCCCTTTGGCAGTAGAGTATGAAATCATGCACAAGAACAAGGAATGCAAAGACACATATTTTTGTATCACAGTAATCTTGACTTGCTTGAAAAAGAGTAGGAAGAAGTAAGAAACTTATGAACTCCTACCCCATAAACTCATAACATATTTTCAGATGGACCTCATTAATAAATCAAAACTAAAAATAAACGGGTTAATTAATTTTCCATTTTATCTGGGTTTACATTTGTCTAAGTATATACATTCATACCCACACACTCATATGCATTAGCCTCAATTTACATATACACATTAGTGCTAACTCTCACCCATATTTCTCTATCTTGTGAAAATGACCTCCTTATTTAAATTGTATTAAATTTTGACTTTGTTTTAACTCCTCATTTAACTTGTTCCATAACTTTACCCCATGAATTGAAATACAAAAGCTCTTTTGCCAAGCATGGTACAGAGGAGATCTACATGAAACTAGTAAATCTTAGATAAATTTTTCTTCTATTTTTCATCCCTTGCATAGATTATTTACAGATGTGGTCTATGTGCAGCATGTCCGCCCACAAGAAGAAGCTCTGCTTTTGTTATTTGACATTTGACAATGCAAGCACTTCTCAAGACTTGCAGGTCGTAGGTCATAGCATTGATTGAACCCCACCAGATGTGATAATTGGACGGTAATTTTTCTTGCTTGATTTTGTTAGAGGTTAAACTGAGGTAAATTGTTTTCCTCACTGACGAGCGGGTGCAGACGGAACAGGACGGGACAACAAGGAACAAAAAACTGTTCCGCCGGGTCTCTTGAGGAGCTTCAGCAGGAATTTATTTTTGATATGACAATCCCTGCCCAGTTTTGAGGCGAGAACAGTAGGGCTGGGCTACTGGTGGCTGGACTTTCTTGGGCCAAATCCTGCAGTGGAGAAACTTACTGTGTGCTACTAGCAGAGGCCACAGAAGAATGGTTAATTTGTTCGCTAATTGTACATTGCATGGTGTATTTTTTAAGTAATGTTTGCAGTTTAACTCAATATTGTCTGTTCAAATGCTAATTTAGACACAAACATCTGAAACTGCAATATCTGTTGTGTTCTTCACGGTTGCACCTGTAGATGGATGAAACAGGTCAAGCGATGACGTGTTTACACTGAAATGTGCTTTACAAATAAACTTGATTGAACACATCACAAGTTATGGAATAAGGCAGATATAACATATATTTATGAAATAACCTTTGATGTTTGGTTCTCTTTAGACATACATCTTCATACAAAAACAAAGGAAAAGCGGTGGCGCGTCAGGCAGACTGTGGACTTCACTCCACAGCTGTAAGTTTAGATCAACCCCTCCTCCTAGTGACAAATTCAAATTAGCAGTGGTTAGGTTTTTTCCTCCAAATACACAGCTAGATTCAAACAAATTCTTCTCCCCACCTCACCTCTCTCTGGTCTGGCCTACGAAAACCACATGCCGGGGTCACTGCGCACTCCTCAAGCCAAACCAGACCCATAATTTTGCTTTTGTTTCAGTTGTAGCCTCAAACCCTGAAATATAAAGACCAGGGAAGGTCAGCATGCAGAGGGAAAAGTGCGAGAGAGAGAGAGGATGAGGGAGGCTTAAAGAAAAGCAAGGAGCGAAAGAAAGAATTAGATGAGAGACGGGATAAGGAGCAACCCAAGACTGTTGTTGAGAGTGGAGTGGTTTTCCAATCTGTTGAGGAAGTTTTTATTATACACCATGTGTGTGGACAGGAGGAGCTGCGTAACAAGGCGCAGATCTCTCCAAACCACTGGCCATTACTGACCACTGCTGACCATTACACCCAAAGAGCTGTCACTATTTTTGGATTCAGGCTTTCCCCAGGTTAACGGAACACATTTACACCTCAGTATTTTGTCTACATATGACATCAGAGCATCTATTTTCTAACACACAGCCCATTTTATTTTCTGACCTCTGCTGCTTAAAGCAAACCTCACCCCCAAATCAACTCTTTTTTTTTGCTGATAAACCAGTCTAGTTGGACTATTTAGGCATCCAGCTTTATGTTTCTGTGTAAATTTGAGCATTTTTGTGAATGCCTGCTCTACCACTGTGTCATGTGACATCCCACATTTTAGAATCTTAAAACAGATGGTGAGTGGCTCAGTTTTAATAAAACAGAAACTGTAGATGAAATAAAAAAAAAACAAAACCTCCTGTTATCTCCTCAAAGTCTTGTCTTTTTGCCATCTTTGAGCCTGAATGAACTGCAGACATTCAATTCTATTTCCCTTTAAACTCCCTCACCCAGGGATAATAAATATGATTTTTTTCTCTATGTTGCCAGTGACTTTCCTCTCATTTTTACCAAATCTTTAATTTGCACACACACAAGTAATCAGTTAACCAAACAGTCATATTTTTGGTCTGTGAGAGGAAGTTGAAGTACCAAGAGAAAACCTACAGAGATCATGCAAACTCCTTGCAGAAGGCTCACTCACCGGTATTCAAACCCAGGAAACAGATAATCTATTGGTTTTTTGTTTGTTTTTTTTCATTGAAACTGTGAGAATAACTATACTTTTCTTTATTCCGTAACTTTCTGGCGACATCAATATAAAGGTAAGTTGAAGAAAATTGTGCATAACGGTAAAGTCAAAGTCTGACCATGCAGCAAAAGAAATCCCCAAATCCATAGAATCAACATTGTATGTGTTCAGAAACTTGAAGTTCTTTCAAACGTTTGGTCTGCATTTAACAAAGAAAAAGATTTTAATTCATTTGGTCACAAAGTTGTTTGCACTTTGTGCTACTCAAAATGTATTTATTTTAAGATGTAGGAATTAACACCATTTTATTCACATTCAACTAACCCAAGCCAGAGCTCCATTCTCAGTAAAACAGGTTATTGTAAAATCTCTAAAAGGTCAAAACCTGAGCCATAAAGCTTCCATTGTGCAAACGGAGAGTCTTTGAGGTGGTGTGGTACGAGGGTGATCGACTGAAACCCAAAAACCTCAACCGTTTTGTTTCCTTTCTTTTTTTTTTTAAGAAAAACAAACCAGTTTTATTTGAGAGAGCCAGTACAGTACACTTCACTCCTCTGACCTCAGGAAGCTTTGTGTTTGGGTCCAGTTCTTGGCCCACTGCTCAGTCATCAGGACACCGGGCAGATCTGTGACACATGCGAAGGCCAAAATGAAATGTGGCCCAGGCCACAAATCTCGCAAAATTTGGCCGATGATTCCACGCTTCATGGGAAGTTGACGGTCTGACAGCAGACAGACAACAGCAATAGGTTTACCCTGGCAGGGGTCGGTATTTTGTAGATAATGTGATATATGGCTTGGCTCAGCATCGTCCATTGTATAAACACCCAGGAACCTTGTGGTGAGATTTTGAATAATGACAGAAAGGGAACAACACAGAAATAGAGGAAAGTGACATTTACACGAGCACTTCACGGCAATAAAAACATCACAACCGAGCATCTTTGCTGTAATTCTACTCCGTTGCTGGTTCTGGCAACCCACAGTATCCTTCAATCCTAAAGAAGGAGGATTTTATAATACTTGCCATAACACTGTAGTGAGGAAAGAAGCTCCGGCTGATTTTGACGTTTATACATGTGTAAAATCTTAGAAGAATGTAGTTTTGAGTTTATTATTTGAGCCCTGCTCACTTCCTAAGTTTGCTCACTAACAAAAAAAAATTGAATTTGAAATTTCCATTGAGGATAAACCACACACAAATTTTTTAAAAATGATTTTGCACAGTATGAGTGAACTTTATGAGCCCCTACAATTAGAGAAGATTTTTTTTTCTAACTCAATCAACACCTAATCTTAGATTGCTGTGTGTACCCGTCTGCAGAATACCTATTTGCACTCGCCTTAAATGCAACATGTCACACAGCTCCCCTACTGTGTAATTGGTGAAGGCAGTGTGGCCGATCCGTGTGACATAATGTGCATTTGCATGTCAGAAAAGCACCACACTGTTCCTCTTTTGCCTGTTTTCTGTCTCACTTAGTGGAGTACTGAACTTTTAAGTGAAATACTTAAAAAAAAAAAAAAAGGAAGAGCTTGCAAAGTGTCACCTAGTTCCATTTCCCATTATTTGCGTAAGGAAGTTAGAGAATGAAGAGAGTCAAAATGTAAACATCACCGCTTTAACCACCATGAATGAGAGTCTCCTTTCTAACAATGACCCAAAACTGACCACAGTAAGACAGAAGTGGCTTAAGTAGAAACACAGTAAGGTCATGGTTCGGTTGAGTCAGTTTCCAGACCTCACTTCTACAAAAAATTTAAGTTGGATGAAATGCAAATCAGTTCTTAGTTTTCATAATATTCTGTTTTTGTACACCAAAAAAACATTCATTTCTATGTAAAATTACTTCCCACATGTATTAAAAAAAAAAAAAAAACAGTTTCCAATGCGCCTCTGATAAGAGGAAAGTCAAAAACATTATAGACTCTTCTTCTCCAAAATATCTGATTGAATCATTTTGGATTATTTTGATGATTCAATGCATTGCGAATCAAACAGAACAGTTATTTTTTTCCTCTTCACTAAATGCATCAAACCACATTTAAATCTTTTACCATTTGATTTCAGATGCCATACAGTCCATTTATTGGGGCCTGCCATGTAAATATGCTAATTTTTTCTAGATGCTATCTCATTGCTGGTGATTTAGTGTCAGTGCAGAAGCAAAGACCAAAAGAGGAGAGGGAAAATGGTGGAGCCTAATAGTAAGATCACATAGTGTGTTTTTTTTTTGTTATCCTTTATCTATGCATTTATTTATTTATTTGTCTGCTTTGTTTTTTCTCCCTCTCTTTTCCACTTCAACCCAAAATATATGTGACTCTCTGCTAATCAAGCAATATTAAAGAACAGAAAAATTATCATTAAAGTTAGAAAATGGCTGCCAAGATTGAAGGAAAAAAGTACGTCCTAATCCACATTTGTTAAACTATGTCATTGATTTTGTTGTGACACTGATTATGTTTTTCACTTCATTTTTGTTTCGAATGTGTCCATTTTAATGTATACCTCCTTGTTTCCTTTGTTAGTTTGGTTATTTTATTTTTAGTGCTGTCATTTGTTCCATTATCTGATTAATTATTTTGTAGATCAATGCCCCTTTTTGCTGTTTTGTTAGTATGTGGACTAATTGGTGCTATTTTTTTAAATTGCCGTGTTCCCATGAAGCAAGTTGATTTTCATAATTTCAACTTGTGCAATAAAAACGTTGCTACCAATGGCAGCTGAGTGTTGGTAGTCTGGAACATGTGTAGCACTTCTGTCGAGTCTCCTCCAGCGGGTTGGCCTTGGGTCCCCTCTTCAAGCCCCCTTCAAGCCTCTTCTGTGGATCTGTGGTGAAGCAATACCAGGAAACATCCAGAACAAAAATACCAATGAAGGCGAGACAGCTGTTGTGCTTCCTCTTGCTTTTTCCGGTTCTCTCAGACGGCATGTTTTTCAAATCAGAGAGGAATCACTCTCAGGACTATAGATTCAAATCTGGAATTTCTCCAACACCTGTAGGACCCAAAAGAAGACGAGCCACTTCTCCATTCTTCCCCAGTCTGACCAGGTTGACTGTGTAGCTAAGCTGAAAGTCGGGGCCTTGTGTGGAGTAAGGGCTTCATGGCAGGGCTCTTACGGTTTACCTGAAGGACAACCACAGTGTAAATCCTCTCCAGGATATCCAGGATGTGGCTTTGAAGAAAAACAGAAACATGCGTGTGTGTGTTTGAGAGAGGGAGACAAAATGGAGAGAAAGTGTGAGAAAGACAGAGCAAAAGGGAGAGTGCCTGAGGGAGGGATGGAGGTGGGTTCATCATGCATGCATGCATATGTGTTGGCGTGAGCGTGTCTGCGTGTAAATGTGTGTGGTCCTCTTTGTGAGGTGGAAAAGTATTTTTAAATTCAAGTTAAAATATTTGCTTTTCCTTCAAGTTGCCAGCGATGCGCTTTTAGCACTACGACTGGACTCGGCGCTTTGCGAGGTGTTTGTAAAAATGAATGGAATGGATGCTGCCGCTGCACCGTCTCATGAATGAGCGGGGGGGATCTCCTGGCTGGTTCGCCACAGCACAGTGCACTGCGAGCAATCGTAATCTTGTTTATTTTTATCACGTAGCCTTTGGAGCCTCTCCCCCTCCAGGATTTACATTGGGAAAATACACAGAGACAGCTACAGACATTACAAATGAGTAAGTTGGCATCTGTGGCACTACAGCAAAACCCAAACAAAAACCCCACTTTGTTTAGCTGACCTGACCAATACCAAGGAGTGTGGGCAGCTATACTTGGCAGCAATTAGCCGCAGTACAAGCACTATTGTCATTTTCCATCCTGGCAGAGGCATTATTCTAACTTTAACAAACATGAAAAATGTGGAGAAAAAATTTGATGCAAATCAGTGCAACAAAAAGTAGAAAATGCTAATCGTAGCAGAAAGGGTAGACTAAATGAGACTTCTCCAGTTTTTAAAAAAAATATATATATATTGTAGTACTAGTAGTAGCACAGTTAGTCACATTTTTAATTCAGTTTTTATTATTATTATTTTTTTTACTTAAACAATCATCAAAACAGGAGGATTTTTTATTTTATTTTATTATTTATGGTATAGTTTCGTCATTTTTTCCTCTGGAAATATGCTAATATTTTGCAACTTCTCCCGACTCTTTCCAGTCCTGGCGAAGGCCGAACCCCGTGTGTGTTGTGTGGTCATGTTTGAAAAACTACTTGCGAGTAAAGATGTCAGAAAAAAAGTAATGAAGGAGTGGCTAATTGTCCCCCTGATGGTTATGAATCAACACGCGGTTGATGTAGAAAATCCTGCTGTAGCCATGTTTTTTTTGTTTTTACCCAGAAGAAGCAAGACATGAAAACAAGTGCTGTATATAAAAAATAAAAGGCTTTGTGAAAAAAAAAAAATCACTCCAAGAAGCAGGTAGAAAAACACTTGTAGAGCTCATCATTAACTCGTTTTGTAACTTTTTAAAATGTTTTTTTTATTATTATTATTTTGCTGTCATACCTCCCTGGAATGTAATGGCTCTGATAGTTTAAAATTGACCACATGTTGACAAACTCATTGAAAGCAAGACAACACCAGGTATCATAAGTAATTGTTTAAAATCATCTACTATAGTAGTGTTTAATTCCCTGATTCTGGCCCAGTTCGATACTTGGGATTGGATCTGTACAACCCTCATGCCTTACAAATTTATCAGACTACACTCAGCATCTTATTCAAACCTAGAGTACTTTTATTTTCTTTTATATTTTGCCTTTTTGTTAGTTTTTTTTCTTCTGAATTGATCATTTCTAAAACATACTCCAAAGCTAAAACATGGTTTCAGTTGCTGACGCGTTTCCTTTAATCGTGAAAACACTTCATTTGCAAAACATTCCTCGGCTCGTCCCCACAGGTGTTGAGGTCTTCCTATATTTTCCAAGATGGTAATCAGTGACAGCCGGCAAGACCAACAACGACAAGCCTGTAGGTCACGAATGCGTGCCATTTAAGAAAACAATTTTCCTGCGGCAAAAAATGTTTTCCTACCGCCCTTCACTGTTCACTGCCTGGTGTGAAATCTCCAGCTGCAGGGGAGAGACAGAGAGAGCTACCTACATGATCCTCTCTTACCTGCTGCCAAAGACTCCCAGGCTCCTCATTCCTGCGCGTCTCTCACCACCGAGGCTCTTACCCTCTTCTATACCCCTGCCAGAAAAGCACCTGAGGGTCCGCGCTCCTCTGCTGGTATTTCTGCTGAAAGCTATAATAAATCATTTGCCTTTTGTCTCTCAGCCTTCTGCCTACTTTCCTAATGTGTTTTCTCTCCATGATCCTGGTTTCGAGAGTTGAAAGAGGCCCGCTTCAAATGGGCGCAGGTTGTGCTAGGACAGATTCAGCGCCGTCTTCGCATTCTCCGTGATTCTTGCTCCTTGTCATCACTCCGATGCCCCATTTCCCTCAGGTTGAATACCGCAGGAAGCAAAGCGTTGAAGGCGCACCGGGAGAAGTAGCAGGTAAAAAAAGGTGGAGAGAAAAAGAGTGGAGGGTGAGAGGAGGGGGAAGAATAAAGACGTCTGTCAGAATGTACAAATTAAACTGAAATAATTTACACTCTGCTGACTTTTATTTCAGGCCACGAGTGTTTCGAGAGAGCTCCTGCGCCGAATGCCTTTGTGGTGAAGCAACTTTTCAGTGGAGGAAGACGTGTTTATTCAAGGAGAGGAGGATTTAATTTTTGAACCAAGCCGACTTTGTGTAGAGAGCGCCGCAGCAGGCCATGTAAATATCAGGAAGGTTTTTAATAAAAACCATGGGCGATGACGGCTTCCAAAAAACATATTATGGATGGAGAGGTCACTGGTGGGAAAAGTGGCCGGCCCCTTTTCGGTGGCCAGAGTCCGAGGAGATCACTGGAATTCCTTTGGTCAGAGTTTAGGTGTTTGAACGAAGCGTCCTGACAGGCCCTTCCTCCCCGTGTCATCCCCTCTGTGCACACGGTCTGATGCAGACGCACTTGCACAGACACATGCACTCTTCTGCCGTCCAGCTTAGTTTCTTGGAGCTCTTGCAAAGATCTCTCCATCCCCTCCTCTACAGTTTGAGTTTGTGAGACCAGACTTCCTGAAAACAATGAACTAATTAAGGGAATTGCCAGTGGATTTGATGAGTCTATGTTTCTCTGACCTCTCCTTAAAAACGTCATGTAGGCCTGCTATTGCCTCCCACTCTACTTGTTTTTGTACATGTAAATGTATAAAAGACAGGAATGGATTACCAAAGATGCTGTGTTCCTAATTAAACTCTCAACTTTTGTCTGTCCCATCCTCATGTCCATGTGCACCAAGCAGTGATTAGACGACCAGATCTTTTCAAAGATCTGTCGCTTTTGGACCACTTCCAAAAGTTTCCAAATGGACCTTCATATTATTACAAAATGTGTATTATGCTTAATCTGGTTCAGCAATTATAAATAGTTTGTGTGCTAATAAAGTGGTTTCACAATCAAAGTTTCTTATTTTTCCTATATTTGTTATAGCAAATGCTCAGCTGTTATTAACTTTGGAATCAAACTTTCTAACAGATTACATCTCCAACATCACTGAGACATATTCAAGGTTTCTGAAACATCTTAGAATGGTTTAAAATGATGAAACGGAAGCTTAGACTGTAATAAGTCCTTTCCAGGTACTCTATACAAACTCACACACCATTACTAGCTTACTCCTTAATCAAAATCTAATTCACACCTTACCAACCCAATCCTAAAGAAGGGCTCCACCGTATTAGGTTCCCTAATACGGTGGGATCCAATTCGGGAATCTCACCTTATGGTTGGGTTGTACGTATCTGAGAAACCAATTTATCACCTTTCCATTATCTTCCTATGTCATTTCAGTCAGTTTGAAGTAGGTAAAGTTTAATTTAGTTGGATAAAACCCATTGGTCCATTGGCCAAAATGATCCAAAACAGAGCAGCTAAACAAGTACACACACACATTTTCACACACATATATATATGTATACATATGTATTGTCTTTATTCTGTGTATGTACATGCTTTTCACGTTATTGAAAGCTAAACGCAGGTGGTTAAATGAAGTTCTTAATAGGTTACTTTTCATATTTCAGATACTGTAGTTATGTAATTTTTATTCTTATGGTCTTAAAAAGTCATTAAATTAACTTCATTTTTTTAAAAATCAGTTTTTCAGTTCTCTTTCGCTCTATGCAGTTGTCCTTTCCCACTGCACTTGTCGTATTCAAAGCATCTGATTCTTTTCCTTAACATAATAATAATATAATCCAAGTCTGTCTTTGAGTGATATGACCATCAAAATAAAGTCCTGGCTCTCCGCCGTAGGAGTCGGTTATGCCTGTTCGTCCCCTACAAAGACTCACCTTTCAGACGCAGCTCATTCATGAACACATCACTGACATTCAGACAGTCATTGGCCGCCCTGAAAAGGTTCAGGCGGATGAATCCCAACAGGAGTAAAAAGCATTGCTGTGTCGGGGTCACAAGCCAAAGGTCAATCCTCAGAGGTCAGGCCGAGGTTAATAAGGTGTTTTGTCACTCGGAGAATATGTCTAATCCCCCTGAGACTGAAAAGGGTGCATCTCTTCTTTAGCAAACTTCACAGCGCGGCCTCTAACCCCCTTTTTGATTCTTTCCGTAAGCCTCCTCTTTGTTGTCCACCCTTTGTCGTTCATGACCACAAAGGAAAATTATCAAAAGCCATGGTTAGTCCGGGATTAATTTATGGCAACATTTTCGAAGCCCTTTTCTTTTGACTCGCTTGTCATCTATAAAGTAGCGGCCTGCTTGATAAGGTTAATTACCTGATTCCCATGACACAATTAAAATTCCAGCCTTCAGCCCCGAACTCCGTGAGCTGTCTGGATGGATGAAACGCTTTCTGGCTCAACAATGCTGACGTTAGCCCCACTTGATGAGGGTATTATTTTAATAGAAAAGAGTCGCCTATTCATTATCTGCATGTGGCCATCAATGAGACACAAGCACAGAAAATGAGAGAAATCCTAAAGGCTGGCAGACTGCCAGCTCTTACAAAAAAAAGAAAAACCTCTGCCCACCATGGCCTTCTACAACGCCAGTGTCTCAACTAGGCAGCCGGAGACAATAAAGTGGAAAACCGACTCCCTTCTTCCGCTTTGGTCTTTGCTCAACTCCCAAATATCCAGATTCGTATCTTCTGTCACTCATTGGACTTGTCATTTATTTGACTGTATAACAAAATAACATTTTCCCCTCAAAACCAGGAGCAATAACTGTTTTCACAGTGTGGCTGTTTTCACAGTCTTTCCAAAAATAGCTGCTGCGATGAGGACAGAGTGGAGCTGAAACGGCAGAGTGCATTTTCTTACGCCCATATTTCCTGTTTACTGCATTATATTCTGACGGGTCACTTCCGTATGTGAGAGGGTTTTTTTGCGTCTTCAAATGTGTTTAGGGATCATTCCCATTTCTAACATACAACTTCTCACAACTTTTGGAAGCGTTTCACAAAAAACCACTGGTGGAAGACGCATATCAGAGGCATCCGTGTTTGTGTGAAATGTGTATTTTTCTTTTTTCTTTTTTAAAGATGCGTGACTTATTCATTGAGGAAACCCACAACATGAGGTCAAGACCCTGTGGTGTGTTGTTCCAATGAAGGCGGCGGATGTGCCATATAGAGGACAAGCAGGCAATTCCACAAACAAAAATATGGGGGAAGCCCACAACTGTATTTTCCACTTGTTTGTGAAGTAACCACGCTGTTATTGTTTTGCTGCCAAAATGAATTACCGTGGTTTTAGTAGACACTCTGCCTTCGTCTGCTTGTGGGAATTTGCCTAAAAATATGATGTTACATACAGTGGCTGAATTGTAAATTTGTTTCTAAAGGTACAATTTGCATGAAATGCAGTCCTCCCCCATATTTTACATGTCCTGTCTCGGCACACTGTATGAAAAAGGTAGTTACCTACTTTTGTCTTGCCAGATTCTATGTAACAAAAAAATATCTTGAAACAATTTCCTTATTGTGTCATTCACTCTAATAAATCAAGGCTGTATCAAATTAGACTGACCACACTGATGGAAAAGGAACCAGTGCTTGTTTGACCTTAAGCCTTTAGGATTATTTGTATTGATGTGTGGACGGACATTTGTGCACACAAGTAAGTTTGCTTGCGTGGTGCATGTGTGTTTGCATAATTTTGCTACCTACTTGGAGTTGATAGAATGGTGAGAGGTTCTATTTTGGCTTGACCTCTGTAAACCTGAGAGTTTACTAAAAACTCCAGTAGATCAGAAGTTTCTGTAGTTTTCAGACTAGCCCGTCCGGTGCCAACAACCACATTCAAAGTCATTTAGATCCCTTTCTTCCCCGGTCTGGTGCTTCAGTTTGAACTCCATCGAGGCGTCTTCTCTGAATCTAGATGCCTAAAGACATTAAATCGATATCATGTGATTGGTCAAGTCCCTGGTTGTTTTAACAGGCAAAAACATATGTGTACCTAACAAACTAGTCTGTAGGTTCATTTCGTGCCTACAGACTAGTAACCAAAGCACCATGTATTAATGCAAGATTCAACATTGTTTTTCTGATCAAAAGAAGTAAAAAGGATATGGTAAATGTGCACAATTTTCATTTATGTATATCTATCATATATACGTTTTTCGAGAAAAATCACCTCTTCAGACAAATCTTTATGTAGTCTCCCTTTCACCAAATCCCCTCTGAAATTCTTTGTGTGGTAAGGCATTTCAACAGTAGGTTACAGCTGCTCTGTCTTTGCTTTTTCTCCTGGCTTCTCATGCGTTTTGCGGGTTAGTATCTGATGCATTTGGCTGCTGCACTCTGGTGGCCTGCCCAGTGGTCACCTTCGGTTTGGTTTTCCGCTTCACGCTCAGATTAGCAGCTATCTCCACTGGGCCCTGGCCTTTCCTGGACGCTGACTCATTCTTTGAGTATTTGCTTATGTTTTAGTGTGAACTTGCCCAAGCTCCAGCATTCCAGATAAGCTCTTTTGTGAATGGCTCCCGTTCCCTGCCAGGGGGCTATTGTGTACTTCCCTACGTTTTAAGCCATTGATTTATACATGAACCACTTTAGTCATCGACAAATTTCTAAGTGATGCAGCAAAGCATCAGATTAGTCCTACTACTGACTACCAGCATTGTCTCCCAAGACGTTCCTATCTGTCAGAGGGTGGTTTTATGTTTGATTGACTGTCCCTTCTGATCCAGAACATTCCTTTCAGCACTCTATTACTTACTGTCTCTGGTATTTGTTGTGTCTGTGCAATTAGCAGAGGATGTATCCTGCTGTTTACATTTGAAAATCCTTCACATATCCAGGCAGAGTGAGAAAGGTTTAGCATGAGATGAAGCAATACCAAAGGTGCTGCAGAACTGGAGTTAGTGATCCCACTCCGGAGGTTTCACCCCACAACTCAAACAAGATTAATCCCAATAAATCTGTCAGACTGAGCGTTAAGATTTCCTCTCTTGCAGCCCCCCACCCCTTCGTCTCCCCAAAGCGTTATGTTAAAGTTCAATGACATCTTTCCTTGGGATTTATTTAGCAGTGTTGCACGCTCTGTTTGCCGGGTTATTCTTTCTGAGATAATGAGCGTATGTGGTTGCCCCCGGACCTCAGCGAACAGCAGTGATTACAGTGCCTTTCTGTGAGCCTTATCTGTAAATCTCTTACTCCCATTGCCTTAATTCACTCGCTCACTCCATGTCTCGCTGGCAGGAACACATCGCCGCCCCAGCAGCTTGTAGGCTTCATTCTCCCTTTAACCGATTAGTAGAACCGCCGAGACGAGCCAAATGCTGTTTCCCAGACATTTACTAAAGAGCAACACAGCAACTCTCTCTTACTTGGTCTCGTTGCGCCGATTAGCATTTGTAATCAGTTAAGCTCTTCTAATCACATTCCTCCTGCATAAATCCAGTGCTATTGTCAGTATTCTTATAGGACATGCCTACGTTGATCTTAATTGGCTGAAGATCTGGCAAATTGAAAATTGCCGAACATTACTTTTTATGACATGTTTTGTGTCTCTGAAGAAGAGACGGATTTGGATGAAGGAAACAAGGACTGCCTCTGCTTTGTACCTCGCCATCCCTATGGATTCTGTCGCGAGAGCACTGCTGGTTTAGATTTGGAGGCCAGGGCGATGTGCCAGGGGACTCTTTACAAAGGGGATGAGCATCTAATCTGAGTTTGTCTCCCACTGATGGGGCTTCCTGACTGGTTGAGGATGTTGTCTTTATTGGTTAGTGTTGAACTTAAGCTTGTTTGGGTGACAGAAGCCTCTGCCAAGCAGTCACAGAAGGCAATTGGAGAAGAGAGACTGGTGACTTGCTTCAGGTATATTTTTAATCCTACACTAAATCACAATTCTTCTTTTTTTTCTTAATTTAGTCCCACACTATTTTGCTACTTTGACATTTTTAAGAGATTTCTGTTTTATTTGGGTTTAGGTAATTACAGTTTCTCCCTTGTTTTTGTGATTCTTCTGCAGTAACACTAAACAGAGAAACACAATAACACTGAACAGGTGAACCAGCTCTCCTAATTATACGATGTTATAGTAAATATGTGAGGGACATAAAACACGGCACTTCCCAACAGGATATTTATCAGAGATTAGTCAAGAAAACCCTAAACATACAAACAGGCTTGATGCCTTGTTTCTAAAATCTTGGAGATTTTGCAAGGGTCACGTTAACTGTACAAAGACTAAAAAGTCATTTTTAGGTTTGGCAAAGTTACTAAACATGAGCCAACAGTAGCAATGTCCTACTAAGGAGGACATTGGAGTTCATATTAGACTGGAATAATCTTTTTTTTCCCCCATATTCAGTAGGGAAATTTCAGTTTAACTTTCATATTTGTGCAAAAAAAAAAACAAAGCCCATTTACAAGAATCTGTTGCATTTCGTGGGAGCGGTGGTGGTTGTACAGTCTAACAGCTGCCAGGAGGAACTACCAAAGAAATTGCTCCTTTTGTGCACTGAGGATACAAAAGCCTGTCGCTGAAAGACTTCTCCAGTGCTGTAACAGTCCCGTGGGGGATGTTGTTATATTCGCAAGCCTTCTCCTGTTTCCCTCTGCCAATATACTGATCTGCGTCTGAGAATGGATGGCAACACCCGTATCATGTTCTGTACTTCGTTAAAATCAATTCCGTATATAATTGGAAAGTCTGTGGTTTTAAAATGTTAGAAATTTTTAGTCAAGCTGTCTTAACAGAGCACAACTGAAACAGCATGATTAACACAGAGAGCTTCTAAAAAAATAAAAAATAAGAACAACAATATACCACACTACATTTCATCTCCTTACCAAATGTTTTCCAGTCACTGCTGTATCCATCTCTCTTGACAGCGACAATAATTTCTCTGAACAAAATGTTCGGCAAAGCAGCTTTTTGTTTCCAAACGTGACTCATTTGGTACAAACAGACAGAATGTTGTACAAGGTGGAACACAAAAACTGTGGAGGACAGAGCCTGCCAAAATTCATAATGAATACAGAAATAAATTAAAGGCTTGATAGGGTAATTAGTGTCAAATATTGCATCCAAAAAGTAATAAAAAGAGAACTTTTTGTCTTATTTGTTTACACAGGCTGATAGATTTCTATTTGTTAATCTTTTTTGTTAATTTGCTTCATTTTTTTTCTAATTTCCTACAGTTTTTTCTTCAGTAGTTTTTTCTTAATCAAATGTTGAATTATTTTCTCCTCTAATATTTCTTTGTTGCATTTTCTCCCCACCTTTTTTCTCCTTCATCCATTTCTTTACAGATTTCTTTTTTTCTTTTCCTCATGTTCTATTCATTTTTTGTTTTGACATTTTGTAAGAGTTAAACTGGACAAGTAGAAGAAGAGGGGAGGATGACTTGGTGGGCGGGGTTTCAACGTTAGCTTCTCTCCAACTGGACGACGTCTAGAACGCACTAAGCACATATTAATACATGTCACACTGTATAATTAAAAGACGTTGGGGAATGTTTTTCTTTTCTGGACGCAGTTTTTGCCACAATAACTACTGTACTTTATGAAGCCATTTATTTAATTATATATTCATCGACAATTTTGGCAGGATCCATCGTCCATGATTAAGAGCTAAGGAAAACCAGGATTCATGAGATCCACAATAAAAATACAAATATTTTGATGAAAACTGTGTTCAGATAGAGAATTAATTAATAACCTAATAAGAATGACTATATCTGTCTTATATTGTAGGTTGGAAATCAATATAAAAATGCAAATGTAAGTAAAAGCATTGATAAAAATATTCACACTTTTTTTTCCATTCTATTAAGTCATCTCAGAATCTCAAAAATATTGGGCAATGCCAACCTTGACATAAAAATATATAATTTCTAAAAATGAAGACAAATCACTGTATATGTCTTTGACTCTAAACAAAGCAGTCATATGTGAGGAGTCATGGTTGATGGAATACCTCTGTACTATAGAGTGTAATTAACTATTTTAAACACCTTACTGCACCTGCCTATGCTGACGTATTATGTCATGCAAGAGACAAACAAGGGATAAGCAACAACTCGTAGAAATTTGTAATTTTACAGCCTAAGTTTGTCCCAAAGAGATTAGCTAGAGTGTAAATGCTAAATTCACCCTCCTGGTTCCACCTCAAGATGTAGGTGCAGCACATTGCTAGCCTAACATGACAGGTGGAAGCTCCCCTGCAAGCAGCCTTCATGCGGCCATCATGCGGTGGATGAAAGGGAAAGGGCTCACATCGAGGCAAACAGAAAGTCTGACTCACTGCATGTCCAGACAAATGCCTCCAGAGACCACAGACAGATAAGTCTGCCACACTGTCTGTCAGCCCCAGATGATGCAACAGAAATCAGACCCCCGTTACCCTCACTGCCACCCACCCTCCTTCACTTTTCTACCTTTTGTCAAATGCCTGTTTTGCCGACAGCTTCACGGAGACCAAGTCAGCCACAGGCCATTTCCCTGCGGAGCTCTGCATTTCCTCTCCTCTGTGCCACATAGTCACATCTCGGTCTAAACCAGTTGATTCCTGCTTGCGACTGCGATGCTAAAAAAGCTGCATTATGTGATTGCCATCTGCCAAGCCAGACATGAGCTGTATTCAATAAATCGTGCTCCTCTCTCTTCAGCATCCCAGACATCCGGCTTTAAGATGCAGATGTGGACTCAGGCTTATATTTGTCACGGACCATTTTCCCTCCGGCTAAGTGGGGCACATAGCAACGGCGGCGGAGGCGGCGTGGCCTGGGTAAGGTTCGTTTGCACTCACTCTATCTACATGCCAAACATTCATCTATCAGGTATGGAAAGGAATGTGTTCGCAGCAGTCGTGGCTCATTGCACCCCAGACATCAAACCACCACCATGCCTACCAGCAAAAAACATTCAGGAGAGGGGGGAAAACAAGCTGCCGTAATTACCATGGGAGAAAGTGAAGGAAGAGAAACCTCTCTCTGTGGCGTCTGTGGTCGCGTTGACCTCATGGAAAGTTTCGTGTGTTGATCACGAAAGGAAGAGGTCAGTTTGGTCATTCTAAGTCACCTCATCTCTGTAGGTGTACACTGACATATGTGACTACACAGGGGATGCTCTGCGCCCAACCTCATAGCCTGCCTCCCAGGAAGTCCTCCAGTTGAAGTGCCCACGTGGCTCTACAGCCTATCAAAGCGCTGCAGAAATGGAAGACAATTTCAGCTCTTGGACTTAATCTGAGGAGTCAGCAGGAGGAAATGTTGGTACATTCTCATGATTTGGTAAAAAAATAAAAAAGTAGGTCAAAGTAGATTTAAATATCAGCTTGGTTCTTTTCTTTGGAGCTTTCATATTGTATATGTGCATGTTTGCGTTTTCTCAGTGCGGTCCCACATTTGCGTAGCTATCAGTTTTGTCTCCATGTCGCCTTCGATGTGCTTGAAACCATCACATTGTTTTAGTATGTAACACATTGTTTTCAGGATAATCTGGTAAAGAAAAAACGTGAGAGCCTGGATCTATGTTTAATATAAAGACTCTTATTTTGAAAGAACAAAGGATGTTGTTCTTGAGTTGGGTTGGGGTCTTTTTGTATGTTTGTTGATTTTCTTTAAGCATGTTGGTTACTGCATGACTTGCTGTGTGTTTGGCTGTTCTGTTGAAACTGTTCATGTTATAAAAAGAAAGAGAAAATACAGGATTTCTCTGTATGTGCTACTTATACGGCTAGTAAAATGTGCATGTATTTGCTCAGAGAACCTCAATAAATATATGCAATTTAAAAAAAAGAAGTACTCTTCAAGCATGTAAAGCTTGTTTTTTCTTGGCTACCATGAATTTTGAATGTTGGGCTCTCAATTGAAAAACAAAATAAACATTGATAGACAATTTACAGTACAAAGTTGTTTGAAAGTCATTGGGCAATACAATGTCTGTCTAACACTAAGCCAATAGGATCAGCCAAGTTAATATATTTTTTAGGCCTTCCTGTTGACACAAATGTAAATGTCTGCTACACATTTTTTTTAATGAGCCTGGACTTCATTAGATCACCTCTCATACAAAATCGAAAATTATTTGACTGAATATATCTGAGCTTGGTTTTTCTAAACTCAACATAGAATTTTTAAAGGGCCAATATTATGCATTTTCCAGCCACATGTGTGATTTTATACCATAATCAAGTAACTATGATGCTTTCACTTGTTAGTTATACATATATAACATATGTCTTAAAAGAAATTGACTTTGTTATTTAACCCCTTACAATTGGGCATCTGTTTCTTTAAGAAACTTCTGCTCTTTCTGAAACTCCGCCTTCAGGAAGTCATCACAACATGGCTCCTCTATTAACCTTTAACAACGTTTTTACCAGCGTTTCACCGAGAAGTAGTTCCTTAATTAGCTCAGCAAATGTGCAGATCCACTGGGTGTTTGCTAATTGCTGCTGGCTAGTCTGAAGGAGCTGAATGGTTGCCCCAGGAGATTTAAGGATTTCTCAAACATGCATAGGAGAATCAAAGCAACACCCCAGGTATGTTTTTGGTGAAGGATGAAGGGATAGTATAACATGACGTAAAGCTCAAAGCTTTAAATGTGGACTTGGGTTTTCCACGCAGAACAGAATTTTTAAAAAACTTTTTTGAAATTCAATGAAACAAAAAAAAGGTTGCATCTGCGTTTAGAAAAAAACATTTTTGTTGCACCCAATTCATTTATTGCGTGTCCTCATCTTTCATCTTTAGATCATAGAAATAAGAAATGTTTTTTTTTTTTTGGAGCGTAACAAGACATGCTTGTATGAAGCTTTTGCCAAAAACTCCAGCGATGCAGTGAAGGTGTCTGACACGGACCGGGAGCAGTGACAGGCAGCTGGTTGGATGTGGATGAGCGTTACCAGCAGGACCAGGAGGACGCAGCTCTCAACACCAGTCAGCAGAGCGGCTCTGAGGGGCCCTGGAATTTACACGCATAATTATCACTCTCAGCCCTCCAGCTTTAAGAGGCTCAGTCTACTGTTTATCTGCCTTTCCATGTATGTGTGTGGGTAAGAAGACATACGCTGGAATGTTTATTTGTCTTTGTGTGGTTTTGGGTACAATGTCAAATTTAATTGTATCAGCATCGCACACCTCTTTACCTAATTTATATTTTGGTTGAAGCCTCCCTTGTTTTCACAATTCAGCGTGGGAAAAACAAACATACAGTGAAGTGTTGCTTTTTTTTTCCTTTTTCTTTTTTTTTGTTAGTGTTTTGCATACCTACATGAATCTTCTCGCTCCGCAAAGCATCACTTGCAGGTACTGTCTTGCAAGAAAGTGTCTGTGTCGCCTCAGAGGCGTGAGTTTGAGAGTTGTTTCGGTCAAACACTAGGGGTCAGTGTTGTGCGCTTCTCTCAAAGGCGTTTGTTACGTTCTGACATTCCTTGAATATCTCACATTAAGTACATCTTTAGAAGAGAAATGACAGTCCAAGACAAAATGTCAAATGTCACTTTTGCAGATGACATGTCATTCCTCTGACTATGTATTTATTGCTCCCCCCCCAAAAAAAATACACCATGCAACAAAGAGCGTGCAAGACAGCACTATGTAAACTCTCGCAAATAAAGCGTTTGAAGCTTGCTGATTAATTCATCTATCAAGCAGACATTTTTGTTTGTCTGAAGTTTTATGAAACATCCAATAAAAACCCTTGAACACATGTTAAAGCAAAAATAACAAAAAACAAAAACCCTCTAATAAAGCTCATTTATAGATAATATGACTGGTTTGTAAGGCTTTCAAAGCTCATAAAACTGAGCCACATATTATAGCCTATTTGTCACTGTGCTGGTATTAAAAGAAAATTGTTAAGCAGAGAAGTGCCTGACCCGCTGAGTGAGTTATTTTTATACACAATTGACATGCACACGAAACCACGGCGTTCACCCACTATGTCACCACCTGGGGAACAAATGAAGACCTGCTTGTAGGTGAGACAACTGGGAACTTTAGTGTAAAAAAATTGTCCTGCATTTATATGGTAGCTTTCTTATGTTCTTTTCTGTATGTTATCACTGTTTATGATCAATTACAAATTATTTAATTCAAGAAGAAAACTGGAAATCAGATTATTTTTCCGCAGTGCTGGGATTGCACACAGCAAGCCGCAATTGTCTGCCATTATCTCCTTCCAAGCTTCTTCTTCTTCTTCTTCTTCATCAAAGGTTCAAATATATCTTTTTGTCCAGCAAACCCAAGATTTGCACATGCGAATTGAACTCTTGCAAAAGGCGAACAAGTGATGGAAGAAAGCAACTTCTCCTTTCTCTGTGATGCTTTTATAGCAGTGACATCACAACAATTAGTACACTTTATGTAAAATTAATCTTTTTTTTTTTTTCACCATGGACTGGTATAGCATTCACATCACTACAGATGCCTCACCAATCCATCTATTAATCTCTCACCGCATTTTCTCCTCAAATCCTTTGATACTCAAACTCCCTGCACTTGGGCCAGGACCCAATGAAAAATGTGCAAAATATAAACATATGTAAACAACTCCTTTCATAAGACAGCGTTGTCTGACTTTGTATGCTGTTAACTAGTTATGTAAGTTGGCAAACCCCCTCCTCAAAACGCCCTCGGCAACACTGTGAATCAAACCAAACGAGAAGGGAGTGACGTAACAGGAACCCAAAGAAGGAGTACAAGGCAGATTAAAAGCTAATAACACTGGGACGATACATCAAGCTCATGAACAATACAGAGTTCGCTAGAAGCAGAGCAATGTTTTCTAGGAATCCCCTCTGATTTCTGTGCATACACCTGAATCTGTGTTTTAAAGAATTTGCACAATAATTCAGTTTGGTTTAATCCAGGTACTGAAGTTCTTTTACTGATCTAGATCTCGAGTGGTCCATCCGAATGCCAGCAAATAATTAAAATGAAAAGTTTTCATTTTAAAAAGTGAAATGAAGATTCTGATTTAAGGAACCTTTGTTTGGTTTCAAACAAGCCAGTTCAGGGTTTGATCAGTCCAATTATTAAGAGCTTAAACCAAAGACTACAGTCACATCACAGCATAAACTGTGAAATAGCCCTTTAACACTCTGAAGTAGATATCAATCATTAGCAGCAAACGATTAGCTTGTTGTGGTACTCTTACAGAGTGTTGCATCTTGTCTGTCACAGCCTGACTAGTTTTTCAAAGAACTACCCAGAATGCTGTCAAGCAAATAATTTTAAACTGTTAAGACACCAGGGGGCGTATTCCCCGCTTTGGTGAGGAGTGACGTAAGTAGACTGGGTCGCTACATCATGACAAAGGAATTAGCTAACAGCTAACCAGTTAGCTGGATGCATAGCAAAGCACTTTGAACTGCTTTGTTGCTGAAACTGTGCTTCATACATAAAATTACCTTACCTTACCTTAAACCTGAGAATAAGAGTCTTAATAGATACACTATGGTTTCAAGCTAAAATCTGCTTCATATCTGCAACCAATAAAGTTCATTAATTTCCACTAGTGCCTGTTGACTTGGCTCATCTCTACTCAACACAGCTCAGGTAGATTTCTAATACAATTGCGTAACATCTCTGGTGGATGGAGACGTCATAAAGCAAGGAAACCCAAGAGTACGAAAGTTATCGTAAAGTGATCTGTACACAAAAACACAACATTATCAGACTCACAAAAAGAGAGAAAGAGAGAGAGCGTGAGAAACGGTTGTGAATGATAAAGACAAGAATATTCTGGATTACAGGAGAGGGTGGGACGCGACCAGTGACTCCACTCTCTAGCCAATCGGTGACCGACAGCCAAACACCACGTGCTTTGAACCCAAAAGTTTTTTCATAAAGGTCTGGAATCACATAACATTTACATAGAAACACTTACAACCGCATAGCGTTGAGGGAAAGATTCGTTACGCGTACTGTAACAGGGAAAGTCACACGCTGACAACAACTGAACAGTTCTTTGCAAGCCCGACTTCACCTAGAAGAAAAGATACACGGGCAATTTAAAAAAGCGTGCCACGAGATCTTATCCCGTCCTTTGCTAGTTACTCTTTTACAGAGATCATATTTGCCAATGGTGTATCTTGCATATTATTTCAGTCTGAGGTTCCTGGTTTAGAGGAATACCTTTCCAAATGTGTGCTATTCATGCTACAACGTCGGAGGTTTGTAATGCTTGACCGTTTGGAATCGACCTTGAGGATCATGGAAAACAGAAAGTGTGCCTGACTGCACTTTGATAGGCCCTGTTTGCTCTTCTTCTCGACATAGAGAGTTTGCTTTTTCTCAGCTGTTGAAACATAATGACATGTAGTGTTGTGTACTGATGTAGAGCAAGAAAGCGTCGCACAAACGCACCAAAACTTCACACTGACTTTACCGCTTGCCCACTTGCTAAATACATGCATTGGCTGAACTTCTGAAAAATCAGATATTTTAGCTCAGACTTGTTTCTTGTACAAGCTTGTAAAAGACAAAACAATGCCTGGTTGACTTGTGTTACACTTCGAGTCTATTTGTGTGCAGGCGTTCCACAGTGGTGCAGAAAGGTGTGTGACGCCAAAGAGGACGAAGGCAAATGTTCAGTTGCCATGGCCACAAGGAAATGAACCCACATAAAATGTGTTTGTTTTTGGAGCAGGAACACTCATGGTAATAGCTAATCCTTTATCTGTCGAATCTTAAGTACTGTGGAAAAGTGTTGAGTCGCCCCTCAGTTTCTTCATGTCTAAAGAGTAAATATCATTTTTTCGAGCCGGAAAATTTTAATATTTTGGCAAAATTTAAGATGGCATAAATAAGCCTCATCCAGTGTTTGTTAATTTTCATTTCATTACTTTTCCACGCATTTGGCACCACAAAAAAAAAAAAGGATGGAGAGGAAACTTTTACTTTCCAAACAGATTTCTTAGTTTCTTAGGGGGAAAAAAAAGTGTTGTTTTCAGTTTTGGAGGATCTTTTGTAATATCTTACAATATCTTCTGATATTAGCGATCACTTACTTTATCCAATAAGCAGAGTTGAATTGCAGTCATTTAGGTTCTGGTGTAACTGGAATAGTGTTTTGACTGCTGCTCTCCTCCAGTCGGTCACATCCTCATTATGCAAAACAGTGCAGAAAGGTTTTAATCAACATGCCTACTAGGAAGAAATGTCCTCTAGAAACTAACTCTGAAAGTATGCTAAGCTAATATTAGCCTGGCTAGTGGCTTGGACATAGTGAAGCTTCACAACCAGAGAAACCGCCACTCTATCCAAAACTTCAATTAAAGTGTAGCCAATTTATTTATTTTTTTAATTGCTCAGCCACTTACTTCCTAGACCTTTGTTTTATCCAGGCACAAAAAGACTCCTAAACTCAGATAATAAATCAGGTTTATTATGGAACAAGTTTTGTTTTACTCCCATTTATTAAGTTGAATTATTTTTATTTAAAATATTAGCAACTATTTGACATGTGAAGCAGGATTTTAGAACCAGTAAGATGCCTAAAGAGATGTTACTTGAAGGGTATTTATAAATTAAATCAAGGATGACATCTGTGACAGGTCAGACTCACTGGATCATTTCCTGTTTCCTAAAGACGAACAGGAAGTTTCAAATATTGTTCATCTGGCGGCGACAGATATATCCTTCCTTGGATCTCTTCCACTGTTCCCACACACTGGCTGCTCCTTCACTGTCAAGTACAAACTTGACAATTTGTAAAAAGCCACCGTCGACAGAAGAACGAGTTCCAAGAAAGCCTTTAAGAGCAATTAATTACCACAGCTGATCTTCCAAACCCTTTCGCAGCACTTTGTGTTCCGAGTTATCAAAGAACGTGGGGATTGGCGTGGAATTGGGTGCCTATGTGTATTTGCATGCTGTGCGTGTCCTAGAGGAAATTGCAAGATTATGCCCTAGGTCTGGCCAGTAGCAATTACAGAAGAAGTGGTCTATAATCTGTGGTTGCTTTGTGATGTGTGCGAGCATTACTGGGATGGCATTGTTTTGCATACTTTCTCAACTCTCTAAAAAGGTCGTTTTTCACATATTTAGATGTACGTGATGGTGGAGTTTACACCTCTGCTTTGGGCAACGCCTGTGTTTAATTGCAAAATGATTCATCCATCCATATAACCCTTAACTTTTACTGGGGTAAGGAATTCAAGGGGGAGACCCAGACATCCCTCACCCAAGAAACACTCTCCAGCTTATTACTAGTATGAGAAAAAGCAATATTCTGCCATACGGTCTCTGGACAATGACTTCTCCTCAGCAGAGTCTTTTACTGCAGGGAAGCAGTGGCTCAGACATTACTTTGTCACAAAGTGAAATGAGGGGTTTTATTTTCCCTTCAATAATAATAAAAAAAATAAATAAAAAATGAAGGAAACAACATTTCACAGCAGCCGTCTGCTACGCAATGAAAAATCAAAGGCATCATCTGCATAGATTGAAGCTGTGAATATGACATAAAGCGAAATAAATAAGACAGCACACATGTAGTCTGGGACAATAAAAGTTTTTGTTTTTTTCTTTAAAGACATGCCGCTTTTGATCTCACAAGACGACTGACGTGTTTAATAAACCCTCTTGTTTTTCTTGGCTTTTTATGTGTTTTGCTTTCGTCACTGTTTCTCTTGCCACCCGTCTCAACACGAATGTTTCTGTAGAATTATTTAAGCACAAAAAGGTGATATTAAGCGTCCCATTATAGTCTTTGAGTCATTAAGGATTGATAAAAGCCGTCTTTTGGGTAAGGTGTTGTTGGGGGGGTAAACACCTGCCGCACCTGCCATCAGCTCTTCATGAGCTCTATGCAGGTGCTGCCGTGGCTGGCCCGCCGCTGGTTCACTTCCAGGCCCCAAAGCCTTTTTACCGTCAACACTCACGCAGAGCGGATGCATTAAGGTTGGTGACAAATGACCCCTGAGGTCAGAGCAAAGCACAACACCAGCCTGGAAGTAAACTGCGGCTCATGGCGGTTCACAGCAGCTCTGATCATCTTGTCCCGACCAAAGCTTTGATGTTCCTGACTCCTACTTTGGTAGGTTGGGAGGTGTGTGTGTGCGTGTGGGTGCATGTGTGATGGGTTGTTGCAATCAGGAAATCCCCAAGTAAAAGGTGAAAGCCCTGAGGTAAAAAAAAAAAAAAAGTCTAAAATGTAAGAAGAAAAGCTGATGCACATTCCATGTTGAATGGATTCATGCTAAAGACATGTAATGGTTTAGCTCTAAAGATTTTGTGTTTGTAGTGAAAACCTAACAAAACTATTTTTTTTCAAATCACAACAACAAATTAGAGTGACGCCAATGATAAAACGTAACCCCAAATTGTCTGAAAATCTCCAGATAAAAAAAATAAATCACTTTTGGCAAAAAATTTAGGCCATTTTTTTTAGGAAGGCAGCATGTATGCGTGTGTGTGCGTGTGTGTGCGTATGTATGCGTGTGTGGGGGTGGACGTGTGCGGGGGTGTGTGTGCGGGGGGGGGGTGCAATTGTAAGAACAGCTGGGTATCTTCGTGTCTAGAAGCTGAAGACTGCTTGGTTTCTGCCAGAGACCTAGCTTGGACTAATTTAGCTAAATCCTTTGGTCAAGCTCATTTTTGTTTATGAAGCATCTCATCAAGTCATCACTGGCGAGCGCTGGGGGAAATGATGGCTCCACAGAGCTATGAGCCTCTGAAAGTTTGCCGACTGTACTCCAAAGAAACCTAGGATTATTAATTTTCTCCTCTATTAATGAAGAAAAATATGCTATTGTAGCGTGACAAAATCTTTTTATACGAGAGTGAGCCTTTTTTCCAGATTAAGCAGAGCTCCTCTCGATGTGTAAAGTGACATTTTCTGTGCTTTAAAGTTAAACCAAGGAGCCAACCTTGTAATTGCCTTCTTTTTAAAGGTGCTACATTATCTGTCACATGAAACAAGGAAGTAACACTAAGACCAGGACCGTCAATTTGTGACATTTCGATTACATTTCTGCCATCTGTGTTTTTCAGCGACATTAATGAAGTTAAAAAAATGCAACAGATTCTTTAAAAGTTGTTACATAATTGTCTGATAAAGATCAGTGCTCAATTAAAAGTAACACAAGCGTTCCCTTTGAGTTCATGCCATTGTGTTGACACAACACAAGGGCCGAAGTGTGACGACAGGAGCGTGCAGGTCTGTGGATTCTTTGAGGAAAGCTAATTAAGTCTAACATTTAGGCTGTCACTTTCAGCGTCAACATGAATGGTAAAATGACGACCTTATTAGTATTAAGCACATGAGAAAAAGTCTGAGATCTGATCTAAAAATTGAGAGTAGCGTCCTGGTGGATGATGGCTGACAGAAACAGGGTTTAGTGCTTTGTAGTTTAAGTTGAGGAAATTTAACATAACATAACCCTGTATCACATGGCGTGATAGATCCAATCATAGTCTGTTGTTCTATATGTCGAGATATAGACCAACAACAGACTATCAAGAACAAAGTTTCAGAGACTCCGATGCTGATCAGCTTAAAAAAATCCATTAATTGGGACCCCAACCTGCTACCTGATGGGATTGGATCTACATGACTAACAGACTCTTAGTCAAACCTTAGACTCCCTGTTGTAATATTTATTTCAATCAAGATTTTGATAGTTGTCCAACTAAACAGACCAAAGACTGTGACCCACTAAAGCAGTGCAAGATAAACAATATTTTGTTTGCATATTCTCTTCTGTCTTTTCTCCAACACTTAATGTAACTCTCCCAACTTTCAACCAACCTCCAGGACAATGGCGATGGCAGCCAGGCGCGTCCGCTCACTGTGGTTGAGGAGGAGGCTCGCCTGCAGTCACGGCATACTTCTCCGTCAACACGTCCACTAAGGAATATTAGCATGCGCTCTTCTCATGGACTGTGACGCTGGATGTGATTGTACGTTCGTCTACAACACGCGCAGTATTGTGCGTGTTGTCACAGGCTGCGACCTCCATTTACAAATGAACTGTAAATTCAACATTTATCTGAAAGGAGGACGGTGGACCAGTGAGCAACAGTCCAGTTCTGTTTTTTTTTTAAAGGTATTTGTAGCCCGTGTGTTTGATTTGTCTGTACATAGTGGGTGTGACTCCATGAGTTTCCAAATACATACATCTTTCACAATATTACCAGTTTTTCAGGCATTGGTGATCATCATAATGACAAGAAATTCTTCACTCTATGTCTAATGAATCTGTATTATATACAATAATATAGATTTAAGGTAAGGTGTATAATAATAATTATAAAGAGTGACAGAAAATATGGAGCTTTGCCCTAATATTCAGATTATTTCCGATGTGCCTGAGTTGTATACATTTGAATTAAAGTT
>CAEFZY010078500.1:0-59378 GCA_903066815.1 Brachyrhaphis roseni
ATCAATGTAACTTTCACAGGTGGTGGAGCGTTGTTGTTAGCAGCTGCTGAAAGTAACTAAAAAGTTACTTTTAATGTAACTTACTTTCCAAATCAAGTAATCAGTAATCTAACTAAGTTACTTTTTCAAGGAGTAATCAGTAATCTGATTAAAGTTACTTTTTCAAAGTAACTATGCCATCACTGATCGCGAGTTTGTTTCGGTCAGATTAACAAAATCTGACGCGAAAACTCCAGCTTAACTTGGCCACACTTCTCAGTGTTTCCCAGCAGGCACAACAGATACGCTTTGTGGTCAAGCTTGAGCACCGGATGTTGAATATACCGTTTCAGGGATCCCCGTCCAAGGTATCCCTCAGGGGACAGAGCTGCAGCCTGCTCATCTTTAGCTTCAAAGCAGCTGAAGCAGGGTGGTCGAGAGGCCGCCGGGTCACACTGGCTGTCTGCTGCAAAGGGGGACACTGGTGGAGTGAGGGACTCGCTGAACTCTTCCGCCATGCTGTCGGTGGACCATCAGTGTCAGGTATAAACACGCAGTAAGTGACAGATTACATAGACAAAGTACAGCACAACATCAAATATATAAGATACGACAGTAATAATAAAATAACGACCAAATTCAAAGCGTTTAAAATGAAATCTTTATGATCAGCAGCTTTGAAATTCTGAAATAAACTCTTAAAATGCCTCTTCAAAGCGGCCATTTTTGCAACAAAACGATTTTACACGCGTATGTACGGTTTGTCTAGAGCAGAAACAAAAGTTTCAGATGCCGTTTTAATAAACTGCTGTCTTACCTTTGACTTCAAACTCTCCTTTATTTTTATACGTTGTAGAAATACCACTTTAAATCAAGGCAATAATGAATAAAAACCGGCCAGTCGTCATTACTGTTGTTTTGGTTTTCGGGCTCTCCCGCGCCTTGATCGTGCGCATGCGCAAAGTCTCCTCGCGTCTCCTAATTGGTCAGAAGTTTCAACAGGGGCGTGACTTGCCCTGTCTCGGAAACTTGACAAGAGGTTTCCCTGCTGAGTACTTCCTTTATCGCCAGTTCGTTCAACGAGATGACGGATGTTTTAACCATTATTAGTATTAAGTATATTAAATAGTATTAAATATACTAGAAAGCTTTCCTTTTGAGCCTCACTCGTCTATGACATGACAATTCTAGGTCCTTAAATATAGAGCGACTGAATTTATTTACCAATTTCCTTGAAACAGGAGAAAAACTAAGAAGTCGAATTCTTTACCATTTAAGGACTTGGTAAATGTCTACGTTTTTATTTTTTCTTAAAGTCTGCATTATTTAAATGAAATATAATTTTACTTCTGATGTAGTACATACACAACAAACAACGTTCTTCCATAAAACGGTGTAATAAACAGCATCTGCTTGTCTTTTAATCATGCTACCGCAAAAACAATGGACTTATTTGAAACATAGGCCACATCATTTAATTCATTTTCAACCCATTTGTTACGACACACGTGCACCTGTTTAGGACACTTATGTAGGTTTCTAAGTCAGTCTTCCTTGTCTGAGTGGCGAGGCTTCCTCCCAGCCTAATTCAACATAATGCAGGAGTTATAGCGGGATTTTAACCACGCAGACCCTAATTTCCATATGCAGATCTGTCTCTCCCAGCCGTACCTCTCGCCATCACACCATTTCTTGCATTCTAATGCATTCTCACATCTTTACAAAATCCCCCCCTTCTCTCTTCCACCACACGCCGAGGATGTGCTCCCTTTTTCAGTCCAGTTAAAACCCTGTCATTTCTTCCTGCCTAATTGTCCCGGCCACGAGAGGCACAATAAAGCAGGCTGTTTTGCATGGTTTTTACTTTGCATCTTTTATCAATACGAGTCAGTGGAGACTCGTGTTGAAAAAAAAAAATGGACGCGACGGGAATCTTTTCTTTTCTTTTCTTTTCCGCGCGGAAGCGTCGACCTCCCGCTTTGCTTTCAACAGGAGACTGAAGTCCGTCTGTGAGAAGGCTCTATCGCCTGGATGAGAAAGGTAAATGCCTTTTTTTTTTTTTTCCTGTTCCGACTCTTGCAAACCCGTTCTATCCTGTGATGTAAAGTGGGAGTGAGAATTGAGCCTCTTTCATCCCTCTCTCCCCTCCTCCCCTCGCCATCAGTGTACTCTCGTCTCCAAGCGTTTTTTTTCTCTCCTAGATTTTCTGTTATTGTTTGCCTGCAAATCCCACCCATTCCCCCAAAAAACTTTAAAATAAATGACTAACTAACAACGTTCCCGATGTAAACTTCATTCTCAGTCTTTTTGTTTGGGGGGGATGAATTTATAGTCCATATCAACGTCGTTTAGCAGCAGCAAAGTATAAGAGGATTGGTGCCTATGCTATGCTGGATGGTTTTAATATGTTCAGGTGATAACCTAATGCTGTAATTACTTGCACCCTTTCAAAGGGATTTAATGAGCTCAGTGTTAAGAAGAGAGCACTTCCGCTGTTGGAAAATGTCCTCGCTGTAAGATCCAGTATTGCTCTTCATAACCAGTGGTGTTACTTAACCTCAGATTAGCTCCCATCCATGGTATATGCTTCTGCTTTATGTCATGACATTTTATTGACCAATATTTGATCACCTGATCGTTTATTGTTAATTGCTAACAAGGGCTGCACAATTCTTAGCACTGTCGCTGTGAAGCAAGAAAGTCCTGGGTTTGAATCTCAGTCTGGGGTCTGTCATGGAGTTTGCATGTTCTCCTTGTGCGTGCGTGGGTTCTCTCAGGGTACTCCAGTTTCCTCCCTCAGTTCAGAAACATGATTGTTAGGTTAATTGTTCCCTCTGAATTGCCCTTGCATGTGAGTGTGTGTGTCGGGATGGATGTCTGTCCTGTGTGTTTCACTGTGATGGGCTCGCAACCCATCCCCAGCCTCTTACCCACTGACCTCTGAACATGGGCACCAGCTTCCTTGCTGGTGCCCATCTTCATCAATAAAAATGTCAATTTGTGCTGTTAAAAGCCAGTTAAAGGTACTTATGGTCCCTCTGTTATCCCAGTGTAATCGCAGTTTCTGACATTCACACAGCAGCCCGTGTGGCACCAACAACTGTATGCTACTTTCAAAGCAAATTAAATGGCCCTTTGTCCTCCATTAGTATCAGATCACTTTTACTGAAAGCTATAAAACAGAGATATCCAAATATGATGCAAAGAAGACACAGGTGCTTGAAGAACATTACAATCTCAACTACAAACAGAAACTACCAGAAAGAGAGGTGGCGCTGAAAGTCCTTTGGGAATATCTGTGAAAATATGGACAACTACACTGGTGCTGTTTTGTGTACAGTGCTACACTGATTCACCTCACAGTTGAGAATAAAGTTCTTCTGACGCGTGTTGTTCCCTTTCTGCTCTGGCTCCACAATACCAGGTTTTTTTTTAAATTTGAGGTAAGACCAGACCTCAACAAAACAAGGAGATTATTAGCTATGATTAAAACAATTTTAATATCAGATAATATGTAACAAATCAAACAGAGTAAATTATAATAATGCAAGAGTAAAGATTAAGAGAGTCAGTCACCATCCGGTACCAAAATGTTTGCTCAGTCCGCCTTAAGGATGAATCAAGAAAAAGCTAAAGAGGACTTGCGACATCTGTATTTATCCAATGAATTCAAAGTGATTCTTTTGAGCGGAAGCCTGCACAAAAAAAACAGGATGGGACCAAAGATGAGACCCTGAGGTACCCCACAACCCAACACAACAATCAGCTAAGACTTCTGGTCACACATAGACACTGACCTACACTGGGAAAGACCCCCAGCCCCTGTAGGGCATGTAGCTTAGTGGCGTTAACTATCAATCAATCTGACTGGACTCTTTTCTCAAATGTTTCTTCCAACTAGTCATAATGGTAAGTCCAGGGTTGGTAATATTATCACTCGTCTTGAGGACACTAAGAACTTTATGGTACAGAATGTCTTTAACCTCAGTTTGGATTAAACAAAAATCCTTTATGTTGGTCTTTATTATGTTAGAAAATGTCAAGATCAGCGTGGCAACCTGTCCTCCTACCTCAAGGTCTGTGTCAAAAATCTTGCTGTGTCCTTTGATCACAGTTTGGTTAAAGTCAATAGTTCACCAATCACTAGCAGCATATATTCAACCGTGCATTAGATGAAAAATTAAGCCTAATCTTTTTCTTGGAACTGCCACCGATAGTTTTCAACACCCTGCTCAGATCATTCTAATCGACTTTACACTAGTCTGAGTCAGTCCTCGGTTTTATCTCCAGCGAATTTGACGAGTTTTAAACTGGCGAATAGCATTCCACTGGAAATCCGAGTCTGTTTAAGCTGCACTTGAAACAGATTTTTATTTACCGGCCACTTGCCTTCATTTTATATTTCTCTTTTATGATTATATATTTCATTTAACATTATATATTAGCACAGCACTTCCGTCAACATTATTTTTTTTAACCTGCTTACATAAATCCTAATTGGGCTTTCTGGGATGAACAGTGATGAAATTATTGTGGTTTTTCATAACCAAAAACGTGAATGATGCTTCTGCATTTGTGTCGACAACAATGAAAGCGGTGACAACAGCTGTCTCGAAGAGTTTCATGTGTTCCAGCTTAGAAGGTATATAGTAAAGCTCAGAGTGTCTTTAAAAAAAAAAACACACACACATCGGCACACAATGCCATATTTTTTTAATGCACCTTTAACTCCTTGGTTTGTCCTCGTAGATCGTCAGAAGCTGCCATGGATGAATGAGCTTCTTGTTTTCTCAGTAGGTACCTGCCGCCGTCAGACCCTGGAAGTAGACTCGACTTTTAAAACATGACCTTAAAACTTTAAAAAAAAAATGCCGGGTATAATAATGTGAACGTTGTGAAATTGTGTTATCGTACGACGACTTTTATGACCTTTTGGACACCCTTGACGATACAGTTTCACCATTAACTCCTCCTCTTTAAGAACTACAGTCGGAGGCCGGTAATGACTTTGCATAATGAGTTACATCTCTTTTTTTTTGTGATGGCTCTGCTCTCTGAAAGATCTCTGTATTGTACAGAGGAGACTGCTAGTCTCTTTTATCTTAAAAAAAAAAAAAAAACCCTCGTGGCTTCAGTTTGATCAATTAAACTCCTGAAAGGACCTTCCTCCTCTCCCCCATCTTCCTCCCCGTTCCTTTCCATTCCTCTGCCTGAGAGGAATATAAAGTTATCTGTCTTCCCAAGCGATATGAGGGCGGAAATAAGTAGTTTGTCTATAAAAATGTCCAGGTACTTTATCAGAGTCCCAGTAGGCCCCGAGGGCCTGACACTGTTCAATGTGGCTCCGCTGTACTTCTGTTCCCTCCCTCTCTCCCTGTCTACTTTGTCTCTGCCAGAGGCCAGCTACTGGCTGGGTGGGGTGTAAGCTGGAGGAACCCCCCTCTATCCTCCCTCAACACACACACACACACATGTTGGATTGACTGGGGCTTGAGCCCCCAAGTGAGGCTATCGATTTCAATCAGCGGCTTGGGAGATAGGAGCTGAGTGATGCTGTAGACTTTAAAGAGTGGTCAGCTGTGCCGTTTGTTGTTTGGTGAAGAAATGCCGCAGGAGGAGAGGCTCTTTGCCTCTGATGAGAAGTCGGATAAAGACACAAACAGAATTACTTCTTCTGAGAGATGTCTTCATCTTCTGACTCTGGAGGTTTTTTTATTTTTCTCCACGGAAGCGTGTTCTGGAGGGACGGCTGCTAAAATCAAGTACGAAACGTCGAGTGTCGTCATTGTGCATATATGGCAGAATTGTGGGAAGATCTAAAACGGCGATCTACAAAATAAACAACATCAATGAGGAGTTTCTGACCTGCTTGTATGTGGCGCTTACATAAAGTGCATGGCAAAAACTTGAGCACAAACTCCCTTAATTTGGATTTTAGGCTATAGATCAGGGGTGTCAAACTCCAGTCCTCAAGGGCTGCTATCCTGCAGTTGTTAGATGTGCCACAGGTACAAAACACTAGAATGAAATGGGTTGATTACCTCCTTCTTGTGTAGAGTCCTGCTAAAGACCTAATTATTCTATTCAGGTGTGGTGCAGCAGAGGGACATCTAAAAGTTGCAGGGCACTGGCCCTCCAGGACTGGAGTTTGACACCTGTGCTGTAGATGAACACAAAGTTGCATATATTTGAAAAGTGGAGGGAAAACGATCCACTGTATTCTCAACATCTGCAAGAAATGAAAATGTTAAAAGCATGCCATGCATTCATATTCCCTTTTACTCTTCTACTGGCCAATCAAAATCCAGTTAATCTCAGTTAAATGAAGGCTTTAGCTTCGTTAGAGAACGTCAATGAACGCAGCGGGAATGGATTTATGGAGAAGTTGAAAACAGGGTTAGGCTATAAAACCACCAGTGGTGGAGTTTCTCATTTAAAATTTTTAATCCAGTTAATTGCAGGGTCTGTAATTGATTAATCACAATTAATTGCATTTTTTAAAATCAAAAACCATATATCAATAAAAGAAGCAACATTTTAAATTCAAAAACCGTTTTTACTGCTAAATTATTGGCTAAGTAGACAAATGAACTGAAGGGACATGGAAAACGTGTGAGAAGGTGCTCTAGTTTAGGAAACTAAAATGTTACTTTTAGAATTAGGTATAAATAGAAATGTTGTTTATTGTCCCACAGCAGAAAAAAATCAGGGTTAACAGAAACATCAGGGCATGTAGGTTCATGCAAAGATGAAAAGTGAAAACATCAAACAGACAAAATTAAGAATAACATAGTATAGATCAGGAACAAGATTACAACTTAAACGCAACATGCAGTAGTCAGAAATAGTGCACAGCAATCCAAGGAATGTGCAACTGAGTAGTATCCTTTTTTAAAAAATCGACATAATGTGCAACAATATATGAAAACTGAAAACAACAGAGATGTAGAAATAACAGCAGAAATGTTATTTAAGGTGAGTTAATAAATTTGGCCTACATGCAGAACACACTAGGTGGGACAAAACTGTAGTAGTGTATTATGGAGGTGGGAGCATCATAATTAGCTTCTTGGAGTCAATTAGAATAGAAATAACTTTTATACCTTAGTGGGGAAATTCAGCTGCAGCAGGAATGTGAAATATGTAGATTTATACACAATAAAATCTAGAAACATAAGTGATAATATCATCCTATACAGTAAGGCCAAATATACAACATAGGAAATATTGTTATTAAAATTAGCATAGTCCGATTGAGGGGGAAAAAAAGTGCAACTGAGTACGAATATTTAAAAAAAAAAATGACACAATGTGCATGCATGTTTGTGCATAAACAACAGACTATGAAGTAAAAAAAAACAACAACTAAACAACAGCAGGAATGTAAACACTGAGTTTGACTTTGATGCTAGCAGTGACAGCTCTAGAGTCTTAACAGCTGCTGGGAGGAAGTACCTACATTAACGCTTCTTTGTGCACATAAGAGGCAGTAGGCTGTCACAACAGCTTTGTCCTAGTCCAAGTACAGATTGTGACAAATCCCAGTAAGATGAGACAAACAATAAAAATGTTCTAGGGATATGAATGCCTCTGCAATGCAGATGAATAATGCAGCTGAGTTTGCAGAGATGTTTTCTTAACTACTGCTAATATTACACATTATGTTATGAAGTGAGTGGAAGTTGAAGCATTTCCTGTGCTTCAACTCTACGTTTGACCGTCGGGTTGGTTAGTTTTGGGTGACAAGTATGAGGCAAACCCTTTTTTTTTTGTTCCATCATTGTTCAGAAGAAAACACAAATGCAAAGACAGACTGATGAAGTTCCTGTTTTGCTTAAACAGGGAAGTTAGTTTGCTCTGTGCTGCAGTTTTTCTTTTTTATTTTATTTTTCCTCCTCTCAGAAGTATTTGCATCAAGGCCAGGAGATTAAACGTGTGGGTTGGGAACTGGAGAGAGCGCGTTGTCTCGCTCGGGGCCCCCCGGTGCCAGAGTTCTCGCTTTCATCGCGCGGGGTGAGAGATTTCTCCTGGACGTTTTTCGGGGCTGTGTGGCTACAGGTGGGTGGCTCACATCTTGTAGGTGGCAGCCGCAGCGGATTTTATGTAAAAGTACAGAGGAGGTGGCTGTGGGCAAACTGTTTCACAACTGCCAATGTTCATTAGTCTGCTGCATGGATCCCACACTGAAAACTCACTTTGTGTGCTTAGAGATGGCGCTTGGATTCTGCTGATAATTGTCGGTGGTTGCTATGAAAATTCATAAATCGGCCTTTTGTCTATATGCGTTCAGAAACCAAGAAGGGAAAGAAATGCATTTCTCTCAATACTGGTGAAAATATACATCTGATGTTCATTATTATATAGTACACTGATCACATAAATCCCTTTAATTATACCATTTTGCTATGAGTCATCATCAACTACATTAATATTGAAAATACTTGAGATTTTTTCCCCCTGTATTTAAAGGTTTTATACCACCTCGGTTCAAAAAAGCTCCAAAAATAACTTGGTGATGCAATTACGTCGAGCTTTGGTGTTTTGCCGTTTAAATGGCATGCGTAAGTGCTCATTAAAATGGGATTTATTTTATTTTTTTGCTCCTGCTAAAGGCTTCATGTTCAGTGGATCTTTACTGGTGTGCTGCATCCTGCTGCAGAGGAACCTTGCGACCACAGAGGGGCATCATGGGACCAACCGCCACGTCTTCTACGCCGTCCAGATGAGGGGAGGCGCCAAAGCTGTCCGAGCTCTGGCCGAGCAGCACGGGCTGGAGTTCATACAGCGGGTCAGTGCATGTTGAAGACCCCTCTTAGGTCCTCCACCTATGAGGCCGCAAAGTAGCAAAAATCCTGCAAGCGTGGGCTTTTTTTTTTTTTTTTCCCGTTTCCTTCTTCTTCTTTTTAAGAGCTGCCAAAGTGCTGACTTCTATTTCCTACTTGAGGGATATCTGACTTTCATCAAATTACAGCAGCATTTCAGAATATTTCATATCTGATCAAAGATGCTCAGAGAAGCGCCTTCACAGACTAAAACACGCCGTACACAAACGCGCGCCCTACACGAATAAGGAGACACATGGCGTCATGCGCAAATACACAAAATTTATCAGCAGGCAGCTCGTCTCTGCTGTGAGAAATTCCTATATGCGTCGCTGGATTCAGCCGGATGCCACTGGAGATGTTTGGGTCTTTAACTGTTTGCCAGAGTTGTAATCTGTCCTGCTGAAATCATTCCATATTTTAATACTCTAAAGGTTACTTTGGTTGTTGAATATGAAACTGTGTCAACTTCTTTTAAAAATGGTCTTGATTTGACGAAAGAAAATAGAGCAAGAGTCAGGTTTTGCTGAGGTGTGTTAGAATGGTTAAAGAATAGGCTAAAGGCTTTGAAAGATATAGATGTGAATGTGATGTCTCAGTCTTTTATCTGGATCTTCTTAAATGATTCCTCAAATGATCTGAAAAGCAAGATATGTAAGGGACTGAAAGCTATTCTCTCATTGTTCTGTTACACTCAGGTATTTTGAAGTAATTTATTTGTTCCCTTAACGTAAAACACATCCTTAATCCCACAGTTTATTGGTATAGACATGTAATTGAGAGGATCCCTCATTAAATCCATTTTCGACTGTTTCACATCTTTAAAAAGCAAAACTTAATAGTTACATCTGGAGTATCGAGGTATGCTAAAGCACTGAGTAATTCACTGCTGCCTCTACCACTTCTGTGGCTGCACATGGCTCATAGCTAGCTTAAAGAAGGCTGCAGCAGTTGTCCCTCGCTTAAGAGCGACAAATTCAACTATTTGGAAGGATTTTCAGTTGATTAAAACAAAGACATTCATAATCTGAAAGCTAAATGAGCGCTAACTTCTGCTTTAACATTGTTTAAACGCACACTTGTCAAGCTTTGCAAAGCGAACTGGATACCCAAGCAGATAGCTGGCCAGCCAGCATTAACTACTTAGCCAAATGGAGGCTATTATCAGTCTCAAGGTATTGGTAGTTATTGGTTATTGGGAGAACACTGGGGTTTTAAGAAGCTATGTCTTCAAACTTTTAAGCTAACATCAAACTTTTCCAACGGTTTCAAGTCATTTTACTGAGATGCCAGTTATAGTGGCCATACTTTCTTTTGGCTAAGCCGCTGAGCCTTACTGCCTCCCTCACTTGTTGAAATTACAGCTTTCCCCCATTTGTCAAAAGAGAAAATTTGGCTGTTTGATAAAATATTTGGCCAGTCACTGCATGAAGGCTTAAAGTACCTCACTTTTTTTGCCAAATGCAGTTGGCAAGCTACAAACTGTTAAGCCGTTGAATGCAGGCTAGCTGTCTGGACAGAAATTCTGATTATTTACGAGCAAATCTCAGCTTGTTACACTTGTGTTGCTCTTTAAACTGGTATTCCACACAATAAGCACTTGAAAACTGTTACCATATACAGGCCCATGGAATAAATCAAAAATATTATTGAAAAGCCCATTTATTCAGGAACTTCATCACTAAATAAATGAAAGACATTATATAGATTAATTCCACACAGATGAATGTTTGAAAGCTTTTATTTCTGTTAATTATGATGATTTTCCACTTACAGGTACTATAAAACGTGACATTTAAAATTTGAATATTACGTCAATCAAACCAATAAAAAACATTTTGTACAGAAATGCAGGATTAATGAAAAGTATGTTCAATGCTTAAAGGTTGGTATTTCCAAAAAGTGAATAATTTTCATCCTACTTTTATATTTTGTGTATGAAAAAGACCAAACCCAGTGACATCTGGATGAAAGATCTTAAACATTACCGTAAGACACAGCATTAATAAAATCCATCCTTCCCATCTAAAGTTACTTATTTAGATATCATCCATTTAAAAGCACAGTTTTACAACCCTTCGTTCATTCTCAGACGTGACTTATTGATACGTGCGTGTGCATTTTGACAGTATTGATTGGGAGTGATTGGGAGTGTCAGCCTGGTGTGAGGCTGTGTGCTGCTTTCCCTCTGGGGACTGGGGACGGCAGCTCTTTGTAACCTTGGCCCTGCTGCTCTGTTGCTGCCGCCGCCGCCTGAGTCATGAATAAAACATGGCTTTGACCTTTATCAGGAGTATTGGACAGTCCACCCCTGTGTCTTCCTCTCTGCCTGTCTCTGTCGTTCTTGTTGTCCCTCGTGTATCCGCACGGACACTCCTGCTTTATTCTAGTGTTTTTGGTTCCTTTTCTTACCATTGTAGTCCCTTGATTTAATTGCAGCTTGCATCACAACTAGAATAAAGATGATTTCTATCAGTTTTGCTACTTTTATTCTGATTTTGAGTGAGGAGGATTTACACCTTGTGGTGTCCAACTCAGTACCAATACACCTACTGATGAGCCTCCCTTTTCATGATTCGCCCCCCCTCCCACCAACCTCCAGGTCCAATCTGCTGACTGGCTTCCTTTACATGCCCATCGCCAGAGGCTGATCCTAAATGTCAGCGACACTAAATCGCCTTTGTTAAGTCAAACCTAGCTTAATTGTGTCACCTGCGATTTGCTCTTCGCGTCGCAGCAGATGCCAACCTATTGAGGAGAAGCGTCAGGGCTTCACAGTGCGCTCTGATACACGATATAGTTTTGAAAACGTCGAAGTGGAATGGAAAAAATCTGACAAGCCCAGTGCCAGTTTGAGAGGATCGTGATGTCTGTTGGCATTCCCGTGCTAATGCCGCAGGAGCGGAATGGGAATCAAATGTCTCCGAGCTGGCACTCAACACATTGCTTGGTCTCTTTGATTTTTAGTGTACGGCATCCAGGAAAATGTCATCGCGCGTCGCTATTGTGCAGACTTGACGTATTCCTTTTGTAACTATAAAATGCAAAAAAAAAGAAATACAAAAGGAGGAAGACCTGAGATGATGTCTCTATGCCTGCGTGGACAGATTTACTGTGATGCATTGCTGTTCCAGGTTTGTCTGTTTTGTTGATGACAGAATGGAGCTCTTTCTATCTGTGTGTTTTGTTTATCTTCACTTATAGTGTATGTTGTAGTTTGTCAGCAATCCTTTATATTATACGCGGAATAATCTTACTCCCAACAGGATAGGGGAGCAGTAAATTGTAGCAATGTGATGCATCACTGTGTGTTAATAAGTCTCATCTTCAGCCATGGCTGCTGTGATGTTGTTCTATCATTACATATCAGTGAAAAAAAGAAAAACTCTGTCTGCCCAGGTAATGGCAGCTATCACAGATCCAAAAAGAACCTGATCACAATCTAAAATGGATGATTTTCTGGTTGCCGCTGTATCAGCAACAAAACAACAGCCCTGCGACTCGATGCTACACGTCGATAAAGCTCGCAGGCTTACTTACTCACATTACAGCCGACCCAGTTTGAAGTAGCGCCGGCGCCGCCTGATACGTGCATTGTTTACATGTATTGTTTCTTGCTTAGTTAAGAGTCTGCAAATCCGATTAAAGGGAGATTAGGTGTGCAGTTGTCATTGCTTTTATTCGAGACAAAATCACCACTTTACAAGACTCACACTGCATGCGTGTGTGTGCAGGGGTGTTTGTGTGTGTGTCAAACTCTGACTTCAGGAAGTCCCTGGTCTCCATCCAGTGGTGAAAGGCCTCCCCTGCCCTCCGCTGAGGTGGAATACTGCCGGCAGATTAGCATGTCATTACCATACCATTAGCATAGCATTACCGTGGCGCAGCTAGGCTATCAGCTCATCAAGAGATTCAGACCTCAATCCGCTCCCTGCTTCCACCCCTTTCCTGCACGGCTGAGGTGTGCATTTCGTTGAGTAAAGACTTAATTGAGGTAAAGCTAAATGAAATCACATAAACACTCCGCCATCATTCGGAGAGGGGAGGTGGGAAGGGGCTCTTTCTTTGATAGCTTGTAGCGTTGCACCTGATTCGGGATTTCTAAGGTAGCCTCAATCGGATGCTAAGCTATGTCAAGCCTTCTTCTGGCTGGATTACTTCAGGCTGTTACATTACGACCAGGTGTGTGGGTGTGTGTGTGTTGAGGGAAAGGGAAAAAAAAAGACTAACCTGCCACTATCTTTTCCCTCACCCTGGCCTCACTTATTTCCGTACTGTAGGGGCACACAGGGGTGCCAAAAAGGGACACCAATCCTCTAATGGTCGGGAGCGAGGGCCCATTCCATTAGTCAGGGGGCCCAGAGTTCATCACTGCTCCTCGGTGTGAGGAGGGCGGAGGAAGCGAAATGGAAGCAGGTGTTGGCCGGGGGGCAAAACGGAGGGCAGCGCTGCACCAGCTGCATGCTGGGAAATGCAGCACTTTCATTTTCCCTCCTCATCTGTTTCTCTTTCTCTCTCTCTTTCTGTTTCTGCTTCCACTTGCAAGCGCGAAGACTCACGCCTTGCACACAGCACACGCACAAGCCTATACGTATAAACACACACACACACCCGCATACACACACACATTCTACCTCCCAATCACCTGCTTTTGTCCCCCGTTTCATTGAATTGAGTGAGATTTTTCTCCATTCTCCTTATCTCTTCCTTTCTCTCGCTCTCTCTCAACCTCACACTCATCCACTCCCTCATTCTCTCACTCCTATCTCAATCTCTTTCATTTTCCCTTTGCTTACCTCCCCTGCCGGCCCCCGCCCCACTCCATCTTTGCACATGCCTCACTTTCATTTTTAAATGGGAAGAAGGACCAGACCGTGGAATATGTGTGGAAGACGAGGTTTCCCCTCCCAGGTGGGAATCTCTGGCAGAATGCAAAGGTAAGCGCGGAGGAAGAAGAGGAAGAAGAAGGAACAAAAAAAGGAGGAAGTAGAAGGTGGCGAGCGGGCGGAGGAGAGCAGAAATTATGCTCCCACTTCCCGCTCGCTCTCTGTGGGCTCGGATGATGTATGGCTGCAAAGGCCACATGTTGGCCGCGTGATGGATTAAAGCACTTTGTAGGAAAATTACTGAGAGCGCCTCAGCACATCCGAGTCTAGCCCCTTAATAAAACTCTCTTCAATATTGAAATGGAGAGAGAGGGAAACACAGATAGATAAAGAAGACAAAAGACAATGGTGGACAAGAGAAGGAAGAAATGCGTGAATTGCACAAACACACAATTCTTCTGGAGATGAAAGAGAAAAGTGGGAAATTACTCACGAAATCACGTTGCATTGCTTCTTAGGTACAGTACAAATGTTGACGTACAAAATGTTTCTATGTTTTGTGTGTCCATACCTGCCACTATGGCAGGTTCACCTTCCAGCATACAGCCATACTGGAAGCCACAAAACATACACCCACAGCTGTGACTGAATAGTTGGTTCTACAAAGTATGGGCTAAGGGGAGCTAAATACAATTTAACACTGCCTCGTTTTAGATTTTTTTTCTTTTCTGTTTGGTGGAACCATGTTCCATTGTCCTTCCAGGTTTTGCTGTGGTTTACCACAGTAAAATAGATTCCATTTATGACTTGTGAAAAGTTCAATGTGTACGACTACTTTTTCCAGGACACTGTCCTATACTACCAGTATAGAACCAGATAACTGTTCTATACTGGACTGCAAATGTGCAATCCAATCGCAGATTTGTAAAATAATGTCTCTTTTCTTATAAAATTATACTACATTATACCTCTTGTGCAATTCAGTCCCAAACTACAAGAGACAAATGGTTTAAGAATTCCTATAACTTTATTCTTTTTCACTTTAAGATGGACTGTTGAACTCGGAGCCCAGCCTTTCTCCGTGGCTACATACCCTGCCAATACTGTAACTAACAAAGCTTAACGGCTCACCCCGTTTAACCCCTAGCATAGCCCTCCATCATCCAGCCCCCTTCCCTCCACTGGTTCCTGCTTTTCCATAGCAGAGCCTGTGGAGCCCTCGATCCCTGTGGGGCTGTTAGCAGACACACACGCTGCTGTTTTCTCCATAGGGTGGACCATCTCAAACAGCTTTCACACACTGCTTCAATGACTCTGGATGTCTGTGTTTGTTTTTGGTTACACGTTATGCTTCCTCCATCAATTCCCTCTTTGTGTTGCTGTGTTTTTGTTGTGTTTTCTGTTCGACAGCGTGCTATCCGGCTCTTGCGGACGCTAAATGAGAAAGACTGGTGTGAATATTGATTGTTACAAGGAGCTACAGGAATTTGCCACCCACAAAAGCTTTTAAATATAGATTTAATGCAATTTTGTGATTAAATTTCCACAACATAATGATACTAAAATTACCAGGAATATATTTTTAGATCTATTTTTCTTTCCAGTAGGTTGAAAACTATGAACTTTCTTTTTCATTTTTTCATAATTCCACCAATATCAACAGTCTAGACAAAAAAATTTACCAATGTATCCATTTACCAGTGGGCCAACTTTGCATCATTCATGGCCAAACAAAAAATAATTCCTTTGTAATAGTCAAATTAAAAGATAACTTTAAACATTAACCTGTCAGGAGTATTATTAATTGTGGACTTTACTGTAGGTCATCCATCACATCAAACATTTTCTTTTAACGGCTTTATAACCATGTACTGGGATAAACCCAGACTAAAACCAACTACCTGGAAAGAAGCTGTTGAATAGCAGCGATTATAAATCTGGTTGGTGGTTTGAAAGTGTGACTGACTATTTAAGCTGTCCTCAGAACAACAATAATACAATTTACCAAAGCCTTTCATTATTGCACTTAAACAAAACCCAATCCTACCAAAGAATTGCTGTATTTTACTTTAAGTGGTTGTCTTTTTTTTTTTTTTGTACTGTATGTTGGGGGTGGCTTTGGACCAGAAGAGAAGTTGTACAGCAAATCAAAGGTTCTTGGTTGGATTCCAGCTTTGGGCAAGACACTAAACCCCAAGTTGGATGACAACCCTTAAATACTCCATGATACCCTAAGCTGTATGACTGTGCCAGTGTTTGTGAATCTGAATGGGTGAGTTGAAGTGTACAAATACCCAATAAGCACCTTAAAAGGGCGGTATTGTGTGCTTTCCAGGTATATATTGCCATTTTATAGCATAATCAAGTAGCTATTTATCTGACTATTTAACTGTTTAGAAGGAGTTGCTATCTCCATCCAGGTGTTTTGACCAGCTGAATGGTTGCACAGGATATTAAAGGATTTCTCAAACGTGCATGAAAGAATCAAGGCAACACTCCAGGTATGTCTCTGATGAGGAAAGCTCAATAGTTAAATAGTCAATTTGACATGAAAAGGTTAAATCCTTTTACAGTTCAGTGTATCAGTTTGAAAACACCTGAAAACTATTTATATCCAAATAAATAACTGGGAGTCACTTCACTAACTTTTGTAGCCTGTAATATTTAACATGAATGAAAACATTTTCCATATATCACATAGGTTTATAAGGTAATAATTTCGATTTCTATATACGTTGATATCCAAATTCCCTCCTATCTTAGCCATCTATGTGGTCTCGCCAAGAAGAATAGTGAAATCAGGCCAAGCTTACCTAGTCCATTGTGGAACAGTTGAGGCATTCAACATGCATGTGTGTGTCTGAACACTTTCATGATTAGTGTTCCCATGATTAGTGGCTGGCAGATCGGTTGGATTTGTCCAACAGTAACTGTGTGTCAGGCAAGCTCAGCGTCCGCGCTGGAGAACATGAGTGAAAGAGTGGATAATTGATAGTGACAAGGCGTTCACCAGCCTTAATTGCGGCTGGTGAATTAGATTACCTTTTCAAAGTGCCTTCATTAGCAAACGGAGAACCACACCAATGGTCTCCTGATTGGCCTCATATTGTTTTGTTGCCAACCTGCTCTGGTGGGGTGCAAAAATATATAGATTTACTAAATGTGTGCGCATGTGTTTGTCTTCAGTGTGTTTGAAATAGCTCTCTAATCTTTATAACTGAATTTTCTGAAAGTATGTATGTGCATTTGTTTTTTTTGTTTGTTTGTTTTACTTGTGCAGTGGCTGCCTTTCCATTGCTGTAGCTACAATGTACCTGGATGAAGCTTATTCCATCAAAACCTTATATCATCTTGGATTCAAAAGCCCAAATAATTTTTCTTGTCAAAACTGAAAACCTGCTAAACAAATGACAAAATTTGCTTTTATAAAATGAGACCATATTTGGCTAGTTGGCTAGCTGCTAGTTCCATATGTACTGGAATTAGCAGCAAACAAACTAAGCAATCACATTCAAACTAACAAAACTTTTGTGTCAGGCAAAGGTTTGAGTCAGATATCTTGATTCTGTTCTGTGACTCGAGCTGATTGAGGCTATCGCTAGCTAGCTGCCGATATACCCTGGCTAGCTAGCTGTCTTGCTTCTATCACAAGTATTGATCGCCACTTGGCTGGATGATATTCGTTTTCCCCTCTGACTCTTTTCTGTTGAAAACCCATACAGTTGAAGGCACATTCTGCGCAAAGAGATTTGTATACAGTGTGAGAAACACAAAGTTGCTGCCAAGAGCCAGAAACAGAACCCAGAAATGTTGCTAGCTTGCTATGGTTGACTGTCATTCAGTAGGACTTCCCATCCGTCTCCTGTATTATGTTTTCTTTTTCAATCTTAAAATTCCCTCGGGGTGGCATTTAAATGGTCTTAAAAAAGTCTTAAATTAATGTAAAAAATATCTTAATTCACTTTTGAAAAAATAAAGACTGGCCTTAAATATGTTAATCACATGTCTTAAAGTTTGTCGTGGAAGGACTGTTTAATCTCACGTATGTCAGTGGGTTTTTTTTGTGCTGGGACTTTTCTATTGAAGTTTTTGCTGGACGTGAGTGTCTACTTACAGAATGAGTTTCGTCTTATACCTAAAACTCCCAAATCCTTCATCCCCCGGCAGCTGCAGTATCAGCTGTAACCATCCTTCCAGATCCTGTTTCCATATCTGTCTTCAGACACTGCTCCAGCATAAGCCCCCCAAACCACAGGAGAAAAAACACACACACACACACACCCCCACACACACACACACACACACACACACACATGTAGGCATCCCCATATCTGTCTCATGCTTCATTCCCACCCCAGCCAGCCTGCAGCCCCCCTGCCGAGTTAAATGGAGTGTGCTGGCATCATGGGAGTCGTGTGTGCTCAGTTCAGCTCTACTCAGCTGGGCTGCCAGTGTTATAAACTTGCTGTGTGATTATTGTCAGAGCCAGACTCCTCCACCCAGGACGTCTGTGCTGATGGGTACTGTGTCACCGGGTACAGCCATCCATAGAGAGAGGAATGAGAAGGCAAAGGAGGGATTGAAACTGAGGTGAGAGAAAAAAGGCGTAGAGAAATTATTGTTGGGAGAAAGGTGGCAGGGTTTGAAGGAGAGAGGACAGGGGGGAAAAAAAGAAAAAAGAAAAGATGGAGTAAGGAGACCGGGCATCAAAGGGGAAGAAAAAGCCAAGCTGAACGAGAAAAGACGGATGTACATCTGTGGCAGCAGACAAAGACAAGAGAAGACACAGAGGGAGTGATATAAAGACTGAGAGACAGAAGAATAATGTGCTGCAAGAAGACAGAAAGGCAGCAGGGAAATCAGTACTGCAGAGAAGAAGAAGGAGAGCCAGGGAGGGTGAATAGAAAGAAAGCCATGGAAAGAAATTAGATAGAAATTTTTCAAGCGAGTGATGTGTGCTGTGATTGTTTTCTCTCTCTCTTTCCTCTTCTTTCTCTGGCTCGTTCTAAACGGTCGGGATGTGGCCTGTATCTGCCGGCAAGAGGGAACTCAATTTGGGACAATTTACTCGGCAGTCTCAGCCCTGATGCACCTCGGGGACAGAGAATCGAGAGAATGAAAGCGAAGGAAGATAGAATCAGCAAGCCGCGCGCGCGCCCGCGCTCGCGCACACACACTCGCCGCGGAGACACACAGCACGCGCCACGGCGCACGATTGCTGCCGAGTAGATTTCACTTAGTTAGTTCTAACTCTCCCAGGCGGTCAATACGATTGAGTTTATAAGGCTTGGAAATGAAAAGCCTGGGATAAGGTTAGATAAACTCTGCGCTATTTGATTTCGGCCCACCACTCTCTGTCTCTCGAAAAAAAAAACCCCCACACAGGACAGGTGGCTGAGGGTGGAGGCGCGTGGGGGTGGTGGGTACAGCGCAGTCAGGTAACTCGAAGAGTCACGAGGGTGATTAAGGCTGAATACGATTTGTCGGTGTGTACAAAGTTGTAAGTTTACAAAAAAAAATAATAATAATTTCTTACACTTTTTCCACAAGCATATATTATTATAAATGTCATTTCGAACATTCTGACATAAGAAGTAGGAAACACAGCAAATGTTGCTTCAAGCTATATCTCATGCAGTAGTTTAGCTAGGAGTTTAGCTTACCAGCGTCTTTTTGTTTTCTCCCTGGCAGATTGGCAGCCTGGAGGGCCTGTACACCCTGAGGGACAGCAGGGGGCGCTCTGACAGAGTCACCTTTGAGGGGAGACTTCAGTCTGCAGCAGGGGTAAGTGATGGTGTGTGACCCGGAGTAGGGGGTAGATACTTACTGTACTGCATAGCAACATAATCCCTTCAACATGAAGAATTAAACACATATGCAGAGCTAAGCAGCGGTTCTTGTTTTCGTCACCCTGGGTGAGAACCTCCTCCTATGATCTGAATATGTGAGAAAACAGATGGGTTTTAATCCGAAGTGTGTTTTAATAAATATGTAAGCAATGTAAAAATTATTTATTCCAGGTTTGATTCAATTTAATTTTGCCTTAATATAAAAAAAAGCACCAGAAGTTCATATTTATCCATTGGTCTATAGCAGCTTGTCTGTGCACGATCACAGGAGGCCTGGTGCTGATCTCCAGTGATCATTGGGCGACTGGCGCCCCAGAGAGGTCATCAATACATGACAGCAACACAGAAGACAAACAACCATTCATGCAAATATCACACCCAGGGGGAGATTTAGAGTAACCAGTTAACCCAACAGTCGTGTTTTTGGACTATGCCAGGAAGCTGGAGTGACTGGAGAAAACCAACGCACGCACATGGAAAACATGCAAACTCCATGCAGAAAGTTTAGATCTGCACTGATCCAGTTTTTGCTTTTCCGATACCAGTACAGATATCTGAAGTTCAGTATCAGCTGGTACCGATCCGACACAGAAAAACAGTGCTGAATTGACTTGAAATGATTTTGTTTTTAAAACGCAGACATAAATGTACTGAGTTAGAAATTATTTGATAACTCTGCAGCAGTAGAAGGTATACACCAATAGCTTCACAAGCTTGGTCAGACATGTAAATAAAACAACTTTAGTTTGTTCAATTAGTGCAGTTAGGAGCTAACAACCCAGCTTTATTCATTTATTATGTATATGTTTGCGATGAGAACATATTTGTGTTTTCAGAAATATTAATGTAATAAGAGCAGCTCGGTTGTAATCCAGATTACTTCAGGAACAGTGAAACCACACTTTCATTTTGAACCGAATTGGAATCTCATATCATTTACCAGCAACAATGTAGGATTATATTTTCTTAGACCAAACACAGGGGGAGCCCAATCCCTCTTTTTTTTTTTCTCTGAAGAGTTTTTTTGCAGCGCTAGTGGCTCGCATTTTTTGCAATAGTAGGCTGACAGGAAAGAGGGCGAGGAGAGGGGGGAAGACATGCGGCAAAGGTCGCCGGGACCGGGAGTCGAACCTGCGACGTCTGCGTCGAGGACTAAGGCCTCCAAACGTGGGGCGTGCTAACCCCCGGTGCCACCACAAGCACGCCCCAGAGCCCAATCCCTCTTGACTCTTTAAAAATAATTAATAATAATAATAATAATAAAAAACATTTATCTCAGCTTCCAATTCCTCCTGCCACCCATTAATGCAAAGGCGCCCTGGGTGGTAAACACAATCGTCTCTATCAAAAGCAGCCGCTAGCAGACTACTAGTAGCCTGTCCTGGCTGTGTCAGAGAGATTCACACACTGGCATCAGTTCTGATTTCACCCAGAATGTGTATGCAAATGAAACTTCATTTGGCTGTCACTAGTCTTCTAATCGGGGTCTAGTGTTGATTAGAAGGAGAACAATAAACATTATATGGCGAGTGAAGCACAAAAGCATGTTCTTGTTCTTTTTTTTTTTTTCTTTTTCCCTACTGCTGTCCCCCTTTGCACCACCCACTATCACTTAGCCTACCCCACCTTCAGCAGAGCGTTCTGCATCACCGGCTGAACGCACAATGCAGCCTCCTGACCGGGCTGTAGTTGCCAGGGAAACCGTCACCCTCGGAGATATCCCATGACAGCGCAGGGCGAAGGAGGCAGTATGAGAGGAAGGGTCTGAGATGTGGCTCTGGCCACTCACGTTCTCCAGGACGCACCAGACCTTTGGACTCTTCCCCAACGCGTTCCCCTTCAGTCACACAACACACAAAGCACAAATCAGCTTTACACACACACCCATACGCGCATGTGGGCATACTCACACACACACGAACAGGCATGCAAATACAAGCAGCAAAAAGAGCAGAAAATAAAGAGAGGAATATTCCTAACTCTGATTTAGAGTTATCATCTGGATCAGTGTGCATGTGATTAATTGAAGTAATTTATGCATAATCTCCAGTGACTCTATGTATGGTTCATGATTTCATTAAACTGTTACTTTAATTACTTTTCTACTTTCATAACTTAGGTTAAAATGAAAATGTTCCACATTTTCTAATGAGTTGTAAATTAATAGATTGCACAAATATGGCTGTGGATGCAAATACGTTTAGCTTTTCCTGCCCGCTGTTCTTAAGCTTTTATATCTTTCTAATAGGAATTTTACCGTTATTCAGATCAAATAGTTTTATATTTGGAGCTACTAGGCATTATTTTTTTTGTGGTTTTATTTAAGATTCTTAAGTTAGGTGTGAATATGTGCTTTATAAATGTAGATTTCATTATCCTGTTTAGTTTTTAAGGTTCTAAAACAAGGCTACATTTTATAATGAGGTTGAGAAAAAATACACTTTTTGGAGTGGAATGAGTTTTATTTTTTCACATTCTTTGGGAAAGATCCCCTCTAAAGTAAAGAGTAGATTGTCTGCAGACTAATAAAAACGATTAAATCAAAATTTTCCTTGAAGCAATAGTTTAATTCTTCTGCGAACTTGCAAATGAAACAAAGACACTAAAGTTAGCCTCCGTTTGCGTGTTCAAGTAAAATGTTTGCTTATTTAAATTTTTGGTTGAATTTATGAAGAACCTCAACATTCTGCGACCTCAGATTAAAAACTAACTCGACATAGTTGACATTGCTATTGGAGTATTTACACAACAATGTCACACATTATCTAATTTTTTCAATCTATAACATAAAGTTATCTGTTACCAACACACTAAAACATTTGGATTATCACAAATATCTCATCTATACCAATCAAACACTTTTTATTTTGCTATATACATGAACCAAATCAACAACATGCATTAAACACCTAATGTATTTAGTGAGAAATTGCCTTAGAAAATTATACATTTTTGCTGCTACCTTTCTATAGAGTATATTACAAGCACATATTAGCTGCATCTCTCATTTTATCTACTTTAACTTTTATGTAGCGCTACTTTAAGTTAGGTTTTGTTTGGATCTTTTGTTTAATAAGTAAAACATTGTTTTTGTTGATAAAGTGCATCAAATGAATTTCTTTTTCAGATATTTATAACATAACAGGAGACATCTATAACCCAATTTTAAATTTTCTGTCCTAATTATTTCACACAACTACATCATGTACTATATCTTCCTTCATTAGGGTTTCATTTTCTCCTTCTCTGTCTTACTGACTTCAATAGTCGCCTCCATTCAGTGACTCTGATCTGATCTGTCCATATCATACCTCATGCAGTTTCAGTCTAAAAATGCCCAAGCACGTCTCTGACTGAACTCCGCACTGACCTTTTCCAAAATGTCTCCAGCGGAAGCCCCCCGCCAGCCTCCAACATACGCAAACTGGCCCCCGCTGGTGTATTACACACTTATTACGCACATACAGTAAATCTTTTGCTGCAAGATGTATCATGCTTGAGATTGGATTTTTTTTCCCTTATGTTTTTCTTATTCTGCTTAGTGAATTCAAGTTTCTTATTTATGAAACGCAACAGCCAACAGCAACAACAATGCCAGCACAGACAATGGTTAAGTTAGAATTACTTGGAGGTTTTTCCTCTTTCAAAAGCTTATTTACATGCAGAATTTGGATTATCCTTAAAATTACTAATGTTGTTTTTATTTGTTATCTTTTTTGCCTCCATAACACAAAACAAACAAGAAAAAAAAACACCTATAAAGAAACAACTACTGCATGTTTTAAATTAGATACATTTATTTAATATGTTCAGTTGGAGCATCCACTCAATTTTCTTTAACATACACTAATTAACAGATGTGTGATAAAAATGTGTTTACTTAGTTGGCACCTTCCTGGTTTCTTGGGGTTTTCACACCTGTAGTTCATTTACTTTGGTCCAATCAGTTGATGATTTTGCTAACATGCTTTTCAGGCAGTTTGGTTTTCTTTCACTCAATAAAAATTGTAAGCAAATCACAAAAAAACACAAGAGCAGGCTGTTTATTGCCACATAGGTCTAGGGTAGGATTGCTCAATGTAAATATAGGAAGCAGATGCTGTGTTCTAAGCCACGTGAAAAGCTAACTTAAAATGTAGCTTTTCATTGTCTCTAAACATAGAGGATTCAAACATAACGATGTGTTTCAGGTAAAACCTTATGCTATGCTTTTATAAAAAAATGCACGTGTTTCTTAGTGCGTTTGCAATGTCCCACAATGCAACGTATACTTGTCCTTCAGACAAGCTAGCACCAAACACCTAGCAGTTGTCGGCTCAAGTCAAATCACCCTCACACCATAAACGAACCTCTCTGGAGTTTGTTTGGAATCGTACCGAGACCGCGTTCTCCAAGCGGTCTTGGTATGATTGTTTTGGCTTGTATTTTAGTGACATTGCTGTGTTCACATCTACACAAATGAACGACTCCAAGGCGTTCATTTGTTTAAAACAAGCTGGAAACGAACCAGCTTGTTTTAAACCGACTAAACGCCTCAGGCCTGGAAACGTTCTTAACGTAGGAGAGAAGTTAAATAAGGGTGTTAAATCGAATGGTTATTGATTGTTTAATCAATTCATAAATGATGTTTTTATGACGTAAAGCACTTTGGACTGCCTTGTTACCAAAATGGGCTACACATATAAACTTGACTTGACTGGACATCAGAGCTCTGTGAACACACACCCCTGTTCCCAAAATGGATGCACTATTCAAAACAGGAGGGCATCAAAAATAACATATATACTTTGAAGAGTTGGCAGGACACAATGTTCCACACAAGCCCTTCGTTTCTTCATTCTTTTTTTAATACAACCGCATACATGACCAGATGGTTCTGTAATGTCCTCCAATTTATATCCACACATCGAACAAATTACAATCTGAAGCAGTGGCTAAGTAGATCAGTTTTACTTTAGCTTACTATGTGAATTATCCCTCAGCAGAATCTTAATATGGTATTACCTTTGTTGGGTTATTGGAGATATTTTGGGGGTATTACAGTTGTAGGTGCCTCGAAGACTGTGTTAACCTTTAGGTGAAAACATGCGAGCCGTACTATTGATCCAAAGTGTGAGGATTTAATTATCAGACGAAGACGTGTTACATTTGGCTGTTCTTTTTTGATCGTTCTGTAGGAAATAAGGGCTTTTTCTATTTTTTAGAAACAAATGTGAAAAGATTGGTTAAAAAGGAAATTGAAAAATGCATGTAGAAATGTAGTCAGTCTGCTTTAAAGTGTTGTCAATTGTTTCAAAAGGAAAGTTGAAATCTAACATTGACTATTTTGTGATTATCTTGATTTTCTGATTTCTTCTGTCACATGTCTTCTTAAAGACAGAACAATGTTATTTTTCCTAACTTTTCAAAATAATTTCAATAATTTATTGTTGCTTAATGTCTCGGCTTTGTGGATGGGATTTGTTTCTTGCAGGCAGCAAGGTAGAAAACATTGTTCAGCTGGTTTTCTTTTGCTTGGTTTTCTTTCTCCCCTCCACCTACTTATCCATTTACACAGAATAAAAACATTTGAGTTTTCCCTCAGTGCCTCCTTGCTACTAAGTCGTGTGTCTCTATACGTGCGTGAGTGTGTGTGTGTTTCCCTCGCTTACTTTTTTTTTATTTTTTATTTTTAGACTCCAGTCACATCCTCAATCCCGCGGCCCTATAAGGAGCTTTCACGCCTTTTGGTTTGCTTTAGATGTTTAATACCCCCTCTCTTTTGTGTCAGGGAGCCGGAGAGGCGTTAAGAAGCGCTGATAAACCCCACTTAGATCCCTTCCTGGCCCGTCACCCTGGCCTGCCGGGCCGCTTTAGCTGGGAACTGATCTGTGACGGCCTGCCACTCAAACTGAGCACTTCTGAAGGCTGACACAATGGAGTGAGCAACAACACCAGAGGGCCCAAGAGGGGCGTGAGGAGAGAGAGGAAGGGGAAGGAGGGAGAGAGGGGTAAGAGGTGCCCTGAAAGAAGGCTCAAGGAGGGGCCAGAGTGTATCTGTCTGTTATCTGTTTCCTCTCTTTCACTCTTTTCAGCTCCACACCCTCCTCCCTTCCCTCTGTTGAGCTCACACTCTTTTATTTTTTACTGTCAGTAACACACACAAACTCTGTCCTCTGTAGTTTTTTCCTCTTTGCGGTCGAGGTTTTCAGTCTTGACTGGCGAGATGAGAGATTCAATAAAGAGGCTGGTGGGAGAGGTGCATAACAATCGTTGCACCGGCGACGGTGGGTCATTTGCAGCATTCACCGCTGCCCAAGTTGGCCGGTCGGCTCTGAGTTGAGGTCGGGTCTTGCGGGAAGCGCGGCGTGGAGATTGACGGACTCAGGGGCGGGGTGGGGCTTGGCGAGCGAGGGTGGGAGACGCGTCCACCACCACCACAGATGCAATTGCCACGGCGTTCCCATGGGGCCGTGAAGCGGGTGGCGGAGCCCAAAATGTCAGCGCTGATGTCCGGGCTGCTCGGCTCGGCTATCAGGCTGCTGCAGCTGCCTGCCATGCACCACATCCACTCATTCATAGTGAGACAACGGGAAAACACACACACACACACACGCACACCTCCACTTTCACACTTTTCTTTCTCTGGTAGCACAGAATATGACGTCAGCTATACAGACATATTTGAGCTCATGCTCAATATTATGGTCTCGTTTCTTCCTTTTCCTAAACATCGATCTGTGCTGCTGTCAGAAACTGATATTTTATGAACAATTGGGAATGAGTCTCTGTTTTTTCCTCTTTGCATGATCCCAGATTCAACTTAGCAAAACCTGTATTTTAAAATTTGCGTGAATCTTAAATTCATTTGTGTTTGATTAGTTGTATTTCCCAATATAAAGTGCTTCAGCTTCGCCTTCCTAAGTATTCGAGGCTGTTGCATATGTAATTAGATTTCCTGCTAAACCAAAATGTTACAGATTTTTTTTAATTTTTTTTACAAAACTTAAACTGATTAAGAGTCACAACTCTGAAACCTTATAGTTTTATGCTGCTGCTGGATTGATGAGTGCTAAAAGGAATTTATGACAGTAAGTTGTAATGTTACTTAATACAGCACTGTGCTATGCTATGCTATCTGTTTACAGTAAAATCTAACCTTTATTGATAGAACTGTATATTTGACAGCATTATGTTCCAGATAACCAGCTGATCAATAATTTTGAAAAACGAATCAGAAACCATGATATCAGGGCAAACGTACTGATGCAGTTGAACTCTGCGAGAATAACCCGTGGGACTTCCAGGCTAGCAGGTTTAAAAATGAACAAGCAGCTTTTTGTAGAGCAAACATAGAACATGTGGGAACATCAGCTTTTGACTTTAAATGGGACAATCATAGCTGCCCTTTTTGTCTTAACATCGTGACATGTCTGTAAGCGTGTAGCTATGAAAACAGACCAAAAGGAACAAACCAGTTAAAAAAACACTTCTTGCTGCATATGATTAGCCATTAGAAGCAAACTGTCTCAGTGAATTCCACTTTCTTACTGGTGGAATAGAAATTGCTGCATTGCTGCAACGTTCAGACCCACTTAAAACATGAGTTTACTCCAAACTGCACCTTCAAGTTACAATCAGTTTATTTAACAGCATAAATAAAAAGGCCATTTTTGCTCTTTTCATTGATGTGCCTTTTGTTTATTTTTCCCCGTTGCATCATGTAAACTCTGTGCTGGATCTATTCGGCATGTATTTGTATGTCAGCACTGTGTGTGTGTGCGTGTGCGTGTGTGACAGTTGGATGATGAATGTCCTGATGGCACTGGGGTCAGTGTCACAGACAGTGTTGTCAATTGCACCTTCTCCCCCGAGTCTAACCTTGAGCAAAAGTCCCCAAAGAGTGCTCAATGTGCTGTTAAGGTCAATTCATGCTCACACTCACACACACACCCCCACACACAATCATGCATCCAGTCCTTGCTGTGCATGTGCCATTAGTAGCTGGTAGGGCCTGGTTTGACAGAGAGCGATTAGCTCCATATCATGTGTATTGATCAGCTTGTCCTGGCTGGTTCTCAAGAGGAGGGGCTGGAGGGCTTTAACAAGGCATTTGGGACAGACACTGATTCATGCAAACACACATACACACCATCTGACATTATTGTTTATCTATCAATATGTAAATCTGTGTGGAGGTTTAATGTATTTTTTATGTTCAAAGCTACCTGCCAGAATTTTCGGTCGAATAAACGAACTTTATTTTAGATATTCTTTCTCTGCCGTAGAACAAAAAATATTTGTTTTGGTATTTTGTGTTGAATTATTGAATCAATATATAAGATAGGGAGCTTCTATTCCTCTGGTGACATTACATAAGGTACAAGGCAACTGATCAGATTTGTTTGGAGAATCTTCTTTTCTCATGATGTTATCCATTTTGTGAAGTCCACCACTCTCTCTTTCAGCAAACCACACCCAAAACCCCCTCGTATTTCACAGTTCAGATGGTGACCTTAAGCTAACAAGCTTTCCCTTCTTACTTTTAAAAGTGACATTGAAGCTGCAGTATATAACTTTTATACAGAATACATGTTTAGATATTTTTTTTAAATGTTCACCATGTCGTGACAGTGTGTTATGAGACCGATAATCTGTGGAAACATGTAACTCCTCCTCCTTGAGCTACTACTGCTATCTGAAGAAATGCATCGCTCCCTATCAAAAACAACCAATCAGAGCCAGGAGGAGCTCTGATTGCTGTCAATCAACCTCAGATACTTGCTGGAAAATGTGCTAATGGTGGTGAAACAACTTACTGTTACAGGAAAACTGTTTATTCACTGTCATTGGTGGCTATGCTAACTAGCCTTTGCATTCACAACATGATCTGTGACAGAGAGCAGAAGCTGGGCAAGGAGGATGGGAATTAGCAGCGCCAGACAAGATTGTGATTGACGCCGTAAAGACCCGCCTCCTGGCTCTTATTGGTTGTTTCTAGCACTGGCAGATTATCTGTGTAATACCATACTGTCACGACATAGTGACAATTTCAGCAAGTATGTAAAAAAATATAGTTTTTATAAAAGTTACGTACTGCGGCTTTAAGGCCAAAGATATATATTTCGAAAAAAATTTTTTAAAACTTGCCTTATGTTTTGTGAAGATATAACAATGTGTAAAATGTGACCACTTAGGTAAACTGCAAGCATCATCAGCCTAAAGATTAAATATCACAAAGCTTCTGTGTATTATGATACAAAGTTATTTGTTTACATTTCATTGTTTGGGATATGACATGTGAGCCTTGTGTTTTAAAAATGTATGAAAAAATGTGTTCCTTTTGGCTGCTTGTAGGATTTACCTATGTATGCTACTGATTTTAGAGCCTAAATGAACAAAGCTCATTATATGCTAACGTTAAAAAAAAGAAAAAGATGTGGCTTCAGTCCCTCTGCCGATCTGTATGCACGGTACATCCTCCCTCTGTCCTGTGTGTTTAATGTCACATATGTAGCGTCCTTATAACAGCTGTCCTTCGTGGGTAGTTAAGACCAGCTCCTAGCTTTTGTTAATTGAGTCTAATTGAAGAACATGAAGGGAGAATAAAGGGAGAAGGCTTTTAGGACATAAAAGACTGCAGCCGCCTCTCAGTAGTATTTATTTTCAACCTCTTCCACTCTGATTTAAGTGTGAGCGCACAATGGCGGCCTGACAGTGATACATATGCACGCGTGTGCCTGTGCGCGCAGGTTTGTGTGTGATCTGCCGTTTGATTTACTGCGCCCACCTTCACAAGGACCGGCCTCTTATCAGATCAAAGCCACAGGCAGGCGGACTATGAAAGAACGGCATGCATGTGTGCATGCGCGTGCCCTGCAGAGGACAGAGGTGTGGAGGAGATGGGGAGTGTTTTTGTTGCTTTTAACCCTGGACAATGGCACTGCAAAAGGAGAGAGCAAGTGGGCACTCTTTGAACTAATGAAGAGTACCTTTTACACTTCTTCACAAAGTTTTCCAACTCTCAATGCACTATGGATTTCCCCCCACTCTCCTTTCTTGTCCAAGTGAAATAAAATAAGAGGACCAATTGTAGTTTTCCGTATTAAATTCGGATTATTTACAAAAAAAGAGAGAGAAAAAAAAAGATCAGAATGATCAGAGTGTAGTTTGCTTGGTGGGGCAGGGAATGATGTGATAATTTTTTTTGACATGATAATAAACAGAAAAAAATTAAAAGAAATGAAATTATTTATTTGTTTCTGTGATTTTTAGGTTCTCTGGGTAGAGAGGCAGCGATGTCTTTACAGAGAAAAGCGGGTTCCCCCAACAGGACGAGACTACAGTCGGACGAAAGGTAAATTTGAACTAGTTTTTTTTTTAGAAACGAGGGAAACATTTCAAGCCTTTATTTCTTGTAGCTTTCATGATTATGCTAACAGCTAATCAGAACCCAAAAGTCAATGTCTGAAAAAATTTGCAAGACATAGAGGATGTTGAGCGGAAACAGAAAGTGTGGTAGGAAAATGCTCACCTGCAACAGGGATAAATGCAGCCTTCACAGGATTGTCAAGCAAAATCCAGTATATATGTTTTTGGAGCTTTACAGTTAGTGAACTGAGGCTGCAGTCAGCATATCAAGAGCCACTACATACAGATGAATCTGTCTACGAATGTGACATTTCTTGTAACATTTCTGAACCAGAGGTCACAAGCATCTTAACTGGACTATGGAGACAAACATCTGGACTGCTGCTCAGTGGTTCAGTGTCCTTTTTTGATTAAAGTAAAATTTGCATTTCATTTGGAAATCAAGGTCCCAGAATCTGGAGGAAAAGTGGAGAGAGACTAAATCCATGCTGACTTAAATCCAGCGTGAAGTTTTTACAGTCAGTGGGAATTTTAGGTGTCATGTCCTTGGTCCACTAGGTTTTCTGGGCTTCACAGTCAACGCAGCAGTCTACCAGGACATTTTAGAGCACTTCATGCTTCTTTCCACTGACACACTGCTGTATGGAGACACTGATTTCAATTTCCAGTAGGACTTTATACTGGCACACACTGCCAAAGGTACCTAAAGCCGGTTCAGTGGCCATGGTGTTTCATCCTGTGTTTGATTGGTCAGCAAACTTACCTGGCCTGTTCAGGTTAGTTTGTAAATTATGGAGAATCGTAAAGAGGAAGATGAGAGACATCAGAACCAACAATGTAGATGCTCTGAAGACACCTGGACTTCTTTTACCCCTCATCTGAATCAGAGGCCGATCAGCTCCATGCCATGAAACATTGATGTGTTTTTATGATGTTTTATTTGAAGTGTGTTGATAATTTTGAGGATGGCACTCATCAAAATTGTTACTGGTTTTCTTACTTTTTGACTGTATTTTTTTTTTTTTGTTTATAGCTTTTTATTTTTTATGATGTAAAGCACTTTGAACTGCCATTCAAATAAAGTTGACTGATTGACGTGGTAATTCATGCAAAACGAGCTCCAACAAAGTTCTGAGTGCATAGAGATGACCATACTTTTCAGAAGTCTTAACATTTCTGCTTAACATATCTGTTTGTATTGATTTTATGTAATCTAAAAAAATTATAAGACACTGAATTTTGGGGTTTTTATTATATCTAAGCCATAATCATCAAGCTTAGTAGACATTAAAGCATAAAATGCTCTAATGTATGTGTGAGGAATCTATATAATTTAAGAGATTCTCTTTCTGAAACGAGTGATCAAAAATATTTTACAGTATTCAAATATTCTTGATTTGCATTTAGTTCAGATGCATTTGATTCTGAGTAATTCTTACATATTTTATTTTAATTGTACAGAAAGCACCCAAACAAGTTTAATTAACACTGTTGTTCAGTTTTTATCAAGCACAAATAAAGGAGCAAGTCGTTTTCGTCAAGTTTTTATGTTTAGTACCGATCCGCTGATAATGTTTAGCTTCATCATTAAATCTGCGCGGATCGTCAAGTGACAGGGTGTGTGAAGTTGATCATTTTCTGCTGTCTTGGTGTTATGATGATGGAGAGTGTGCACAAGAATAATTAATAACTTACAGTACAGCGTGGAGAATTAGAATACACAGTCAGCCAAGCAAAGATTAAATCTAACAATCAAAGTCACCCCAGTTTGCATAAAGTGTGCAAAGAGGAAAAGGTGCAAATGAACTGCAAAAGTCAGAGAAAAAATGTGACATAGGAGTTATTATAGCACAATTCAATGTGTGTTCAAAAGAGCAGAGTGTGTTGATCTAAGGCATGTGACCAAGATAAAGTAAGCTGAGACACAACACTCAATACACTTCATAAGCTGAAGCACTGAGATTGATGCAAGGAAAAAAAGACAGATAATCAAATAATGATCCTAATAGAGCAGATGGATGGTTCATTTCACACAGCTCCCGCTTTAAAATCCAAATCATTCTGTCACGATTGAAAACGACAAACAATAAAGGCAAACTCCCGCACAACTTCCGAAAGTTTCACATGCAACAATACTCTAACTACTGAATGCGCTTTTGAACAGGAAGTGCTTCTGACCATGCAAGGTGCACAAAAAATATAGATATCCATGAAAAAGAAATCAAAGTACTCACAGCGACATGAACAAAGATCAATCTCTTCCAATGCACTGGTGCAGACATACAGTGGGGAAAATAAATATTTGCTATGCTGCAATTTTTTTTTAAGATTTTCCAATTTAAAAGTGGTTTCTTATCCGTCACATCTGTCATGATCACTGATACTCCAAGAGGAGAGATCTTGTATGGATCTCCAGTTTGAGGAAAACCGAAAGTTTCTCCCATTTTCTAACAATTGCACCAACAGTTGTCTCTTGATGTAATAAGTATGTGGACATAATAAAGTGTCACAGTTCTGAATAACAGTGAAACCCGCTGTAAAAAGAAATCAATCAATCAATCAAATTTTATTTGTATAGCACATTGCAAGGCATTTCAAAGTGCTTTACATCATAACAAACAAAAAGTCATACAACATAGAATCAACAATCAAAACATGACATTAAGTCAAGTTCCATCATTAAATTTGTAATTGATTATATTTCAAATACAATTCTAAACAGGTGGGTTTTTAGTCGAGACTTAAAACACTTTATTACTTCTCCGTAGTTGGTTTGGTTTGATAGTCTGGCTACTGATGCTTGTGTTGTTTCTTCCCTTGAAGTCAAGACTCTGCAGAAGACTTCCTTGCATTTTAGCTAACTTTATCTTATACGCTAACGTTTGAGCACCGAATGGAGTAATTTAAAGTTAGTCAACACAATAGCTGTAACCCTCATCATAGTGGTAGTGCCAGCATGATAGTCACTCAATATGCTATGCTAGTGTTAGCCCTTATGCTGACAATAATTTTACATTGCGTTTGCGCCGTAGTGTTGGTCACACTTTAGTTAGCGCTTCACTTCTAAAAAAAAATATTGCAGATTCATTCAGAAGGACATCAACTATTTGCTCTGATTTCCATAAGTTTATATATTTTTATTCGGTTTAAGACCCACTAGTGAAGAGTCATACAGCAGCAGACTAATTTGGATTAAATGATACTTCCAATTCCTTAAAGTTCCTGTGTGTGCCGAGCCTCACAGTGAGGCTAGGCAATGACATTGGGCAAATATCCATACTGTAAATGCCTGTATTAAAGCCAGCATCACCCATTTCACTCAGATAATGGAAACTGCAGTGTACATGCACTGCAAAAAGACAAAATCTTACCTGGTAGTTTTGGTCTAGTTTCTAGTGCAAATATTTCAGTACACTTGAAGTCAGACAAAGCTAACTTCAGGACAGATTTATGGGCGCACCCCTAAAACATAGAGGATATGAGTGACTTAAACTAGACTGTACAAAATTAAATTTAAGTTGACACAGCTGAGTAGAACTGAATTGCAGTTCTTAAATCACTCTACGTCCACATAAGGAGTCGGATGGATCATGTGCGGTTGTAAATGGGAGCTGTCCGTGTGGAAGAATAAACCGACTCGTGTCCTTCTGCAGCACTTCTCTCTGTCTGCCTCTCTGTGTAAAACTTTCTTCACCGTGTCGCGCAACCTCTGCTCTGAAAGATGATAGGAAAGCACCAGAGGGAGGCAGAAAGATGAAACAGCCAGGAGATCATGGGTGAAGGCTGCAGCTGTGTGTTGACTCTCATAAAGGAAGGAGGGAAAATAAGAAATGCACTTCTACGCTTTGACCAGATTGAACTTTTCACCGCTTTTTTTTCTCGCAAGTATTTTAGGATTTAAACTGCCGTTGTGAAAGCAAGCGTGTCGCGTTAATAGGGCATTTTTAACACCAGCTGCTTTTTCAGACGTAATTATTGAATCCCAAACTGTATGAAACAACAGCATATTTTCTAGACATGATTAAATAATTTAGGAATTTCCATTTTTCTAGAAATGGAAATCTTAATGGTGTTTATCTGTATTAACATGCTCTTTTCATTGTTTTTACTTTTGCATTTAATCTAATTAATTAACTTTAGCTGCTCTGTAATGGTTCACAACTTCTGGAAATACATTGGGTCTAATAGTAGATATTAATGTTGATGAAAAATTATATATTTCTTTACATATTGACATTAAAATAAGACTGAAACTGGGTTATGGCAGTGGCTCATTGGACAGTCCACAGTGGCTGTTAATAACTAGCTAACAATAATAATAATAAAAAAACAGTTAATATTTTTTAAATACAGATATAACAACAAATGCAGGTTTTACCAGTTTTTTATTTTTTTTCTACTGTATTTGCATTGAATTTCCTCAAAAATAGCCCTAAAATTGCCAGTAATATGTGTTTAGATTTTTTCCCTTGTCATTAGGTTGGCTTTTTATAAAAAATATCTCTTTTATTCTTATTTTTATTTTAAATCCTAAAAATGGAAATAAAATTCTGGCTCTTAAAAAACATGACAATAAATCTTCTAAAGTCTGAAAAGGCTGTGTGACATTTGCAGCTCTAAACAAGTTTGTTTTTGGCTGTGCTGAGAGCAAAATGGCTCTTTAGGTTGCAGACTCCTGTGTTATAAGTTTGACCCAGCGCACTAGGTTAGGTTTTCAAACCAAAAAATATCTTAAAGTGACTTTGTATCCTGTATTGCCTTAACAAGCCAAATAATAAAAAAAAAACATCAGAGGAAATTTCTGCAAAACCCACATTCCTGTTTGCTTTTGGAAGAGAAAATGAGTCGGTTCCTAAACGAGCTTCCTAAAACAAGCTCAGACTGACATCAACTGAAGCTTCTTTAATTTCAGTGAAGCGGTATACATCAAACCACAAGAACGACATTAACAATGAATCACTACTACAATGGTAGAAGCAAAACAAGAATATCTCCATTAAATGAAGAGATAACAAAAAATTATTTACAACCCAGACAAAGGGAACATATTTTAATTGAATCCCAAAAAGTACTCAAACTTTAACAGCATCATGTAAAAACATCCCCATTTATCTATTTGCTGCTTTGATCCAGTCCCAGAACTAATAAAATGTGCTCGTTTCTCTGAGGAATGTTTTACCTGAGCAAGGAGAGGGAAATGACAGAAGCAAGTATTCACAAAAAACTCAACTTTACTTCCTTAAAATATTCAGATTTTTTACGTTGTAGTTTAATCAATCACTTAAATAAATACTGAAAAGTTAATCATCAGAACTACCAAAATGAGGCCTGCTACGGAAGCCACACCCAAACTAAACTGTATTATTCCATAAAGCCAAAATGGACCAATCAAGAACCCTGTTTCTGTATTGTTTTTCTTAACTGTGCTGTACAGTTGTGGTTTCACTAACAATTACATTCATGAAATACAAATGTAACAGTGGTTTGTTGTTCAGTGAAGTTTATGTGTGTAGCACATTTCAAGCAACAAGGCTGTTCAAAGGGCTTTACACAATAAAAACATCATGCAGTAATCAATTATGAAGCAAGCAATAAACATTACATTTAGTCAAATGCCATAATCAAGCAGATATATATGAAATATGTTGATCGATGTTCCAGTTGCTATGGAACAAAGGCAACTCTAACCAGGTGGGTTTTTAGCCTCGATGTAAAGCAACTCTGTGTTTTGGCAGCCACAAGTTTGTTCCACTTGTGGATCGTAGAAGCTGAATGCTGCTTCTCCATGTTTGGTTCTGGTTTCTGGGGATGCAGAACAGAACCAGAACCAGAATCAAATACGACCTTCCAGTTGTATCGACTGGAATGCCGATACAACAACAGAACTTTATTGTATTAATTATTACAGTGATGTTTCGTTTCAAGCTAAAATAACTTTGTACACTTGAAATAAGACAAAAAGTAACTTACAAGTAACTTTTCAGCACAAAGACACAAGATGTTATTTTGAGTAACTCAATTGAGTAAATCAAATTCATTAATATTGATATTAAAAAAGGTACTAGTTCCACTGGCAGATTATTTCACTTTTGACAAGACATTTTCCTCTGTTATAAGTAAAATAAATTGCCATTGGAACTATAATTTTTTTGTCAGTAAAGGAATTATTTACTTATAACAAGCTCCTATATTTTACTTAAAAATGACTTGTAAGTTAGTTTTAACTTATGTAAAGTGTACTAAGATATGTGCACTAGAAACTAAGCAAAAATACTTGTTAAAATTTTGTATTTTTGCAGTGAAAAATATGGAGGCCTTAGTGAACAGAGGCGCTTCCACAGACTGAACTGAGCCGCGCTGCAGTAACGAGATGCTAATTAGATGCTAATGATATGCTAATCTCCCCACGGTATTCCACCTCAGTGGTGAGAAGGGAATCTGTGTAGCGTTTCACCATTGGTTGGAAATCCAGGGATGTCCGGAAGTTAAAGTTCAAGATATTGGAAAAGGAGAAACTCCACACACACACCCACACACACACGCACACACACACACACACACACCCCTGCGTATCACATAGATCTTTGTGTTTGCAGGTTCCCAGAGGAAACGGCCTCCAGCTGACAGCCTGTCTGAGGAGAGGATGGACGACCAGTCGCTCACCTTCAATGACCCGCTCTGGCCCATGCAGTGGGAACTGGTGGGTGTCATTATCTGCTTGGGTGTGTGTTTGTGTGTGTCGTCATTTCCCTTATCTGGAAGTCTCCCCCCGTCTCTCCTCTCTTCTCGTCTTCGCGTTGAAGGATGTTCTTCTGACAGGCATAAGTCAGACAGGCTTTCACGTGTGACTGGAGAAGGAGACAGAAGACAGAGAGATAAGGGGATGGTGGGGAAGGCGGGAGAAGGGGTGAGTGGGTTGTCCATGTTGAACTGAGACAGATGTCTGGGATTGATGAGGCTTGGAGGAACACTGGCGCACAACTGGCCTGAAACAACAAGACATGCTTATGCCTTCAGCTGTCCCGTTCACACTGTTTTGGCCAAACTGTGTTTCTGAGGCCCAGCAGGAATACAGCAACAAGATGGAGAATTATGTTTGAAAAGCATCATAAAACAATTACGTCATGAGGGAGCTTTTGTTCCTGGAATAAGATTACGTCCAATGTGGGTTAAACTTGACCAGTTCTTATTTGGAATCTGACAAACATCATTTTGATGTACCTTTCCTGCTAAAGCAATAGCCACAGCGAAAGCTTTTCAAATGCTTTTTTCATGCTTGTGTGTATTCACCCCCTTAGATGTTTTAGCTTTTTTATTGCTTTAACAAATCAATCATGATCTGCAGAAATAAACAAAAAACAACTTAAATGTCAAATTGAAAACTAATTTCTACAAAAACAATGACAATTAAACAAAAACACCAGAAATATACAGTTAAAAAAGCTATTTAATTTAAATTTTTGCTCCTTAGTTGTACAGAAATATAATTTAGGTTTCGTATATAGTTTTATTGTTAAACCATAATCAGTTGATTTATTTTAGAGTTGATTGATAAGACGGTAGCTTCAATCTGAAACTCTAAAGTACAACATAAAGATCTGAATGGCTGAGGCTGAAGATGTCAGTTCTGTGTTTTACATCACACTGCAAAAATGACAAAATAGTAAAAATATGCAGGGACTTTTTATTCGTATACCAGTAATATACTTTGCATTATTTTAAACTACACTATCACTCAATAAACTGTATTCATTTGTGGTAAACTACATATTTCAAAGTAGATGTTGATAAACTGAGTGAAACCCCGTTGACCTCTTAATTTAAAATTAATTTATGTTTGAAAAGAAAACATATGTTTTGGTAAAGTAGAACTGAATAGGTCAAGTTTTCTTGTATATCACATTTCAGCAGTAAGGCAGTTCAAAGTGCTTCACATAAATTATAAAACAAGCAATAAACATTACATTTTGTCAAATGCCATCATGAAAAGTCAGTGCTTCCGCTGTTTTGCAGTTTTCTGGACGTTTGTCCCAGATTTGTAGTTCATAGAAGCTGAACGATGCTTCTCCATGTTTGGCTTAAAACTTGATTCCCAATAAAAAAAAAAAAAAAATGTCTTTTATTGTTTGACAGCACATTTAAAAAAATAATAACTATCACTTTTCTGCACTAAATACTTCCTGCTTGGTCTGTTGTGCAACGACAGCCTCTGTTTCTGCTCATATCGATGGAATTCGGCGATAAATTATATCACTGATTACTCTATCAATAATAAATCCCTGGCATGTTCTTGCTATAAATACCCTGGGCAAAGCGTTACCTCCGCCAATCGACTCCCGCAGACGGTCTTGAGTGACGCGCGACGGCGTAATCTGGCAGAGCGAGGGGGAGGAGAGGCGGGCTCACGGATTCACCCAGGCAACCGGCAGCAGATTGACTGACATCTCAGCTCTCGGGGCAAGTTGGAGGGATGAGAGTCAGGGATGGGGGCGGAGGGTGGCGGAGACAGTATCGAGGCGAGATGATGAAGAGAAATGTGAGGCGAAGAGCTCGGAGCTCCAATATGAGCGCGATTTGTAGCAACCGCTCGGCTCTGAATTTAGAAATTTTATCGACAAGATTCTTTTTTTTTTCGAAGCCCACCGTGATGCATGCGGTGTTACGTGACGTATGACATAAGTGATTATGTGGTTTTTAACTTATATGGGTTGATTACATAAACAGGAATATAGGGCACAATTATCAATCACTGAGTAATCAGGAAAAATGCAAAGCCTTTTTAAAACTTGGGACCTTTCGCTCTCTCTCTATCGGCTACTTGCCTCCCTCTCTTGATTTCACTCTGTTGTGTTTAATCAGCCTCTGGTGGATGGAGATATTGATTGAGGGTCAGTAATCTGCTCAGGTTGAGACGTGTGTGTGTGTGTCCTTGCCGTAGAGTAATATTTTCATTACCTACTCTAGGCGAGTTTGGCCCAACACACCTTGATGACAAGTTCAGCTCCTGTAAGGAGGTTCTTGCTGAGCTGACTGCAGCAAATCAATCAGTGGAGGGTATGAACTGTTGTTTGACAATCTGTTCGTGTTCATATGTTTTCCTTCAAGTCCAGCCGAAATGAAGAAGGAGAAATTGTTTGCTTTTTTCTGCTGCATGACTGCTTGTGTACAGTGGACCTCCATGAAAATTCGTGAGTCATCTTTTCGCCGATTTTTCTGTGGAATGTAATTCCAAGAACAATAAAAATCAGCCTATTTGTGGATTTGTTCATAGAGCACACCTAAAATATTTAATAGAAATAGCATCTTGGATAACTAGGTGTTGGCCTTTGCACAGCCGCCAGCTCAGGAGTGCCATTCATTTCCCCCTTAAGAACAGGGATAAAGAAGACTGGAGATGTTAGCTTCTGCTGTAATGCCAAGACTGTTTCCACTGTTTGTAATAATGAATAATATCATTTGGTGTTTGAATAATTACAATAGGCAGTCCTAAGTGTTGTTCATAGGAGGTCTCAAGACTTCATGGACTTTCTTGTGATTCCTAATCTCCAATGTTGTATTATCCACCGCGTCAACGGCAGTATTAAAATACTTCAAATCTATAAATTAGAAAATTTGAAATGACTTCCTAACTTTTGAAAAAAGGTTATTACGCTTACTAGAGGTGTTTTTTTTTTTGCCTTTTCCTAGAAAGAGTTACTGTGCTAAAGGGGAAATGAAAAGACATTTGAAGAATAATGTCCAACGTAGCGAGTCTTTATCCGTTTTTTACATCCATCTGCAAAATTGCGCTTTGCATAGACTGATTTATTGACATATTTTACATGTTCTTTTATCTTTTGCTTTTTTGTGAAATGTTAAAAGTTTGTTCAAAATTCACTTGACATTTTGAATAGAAACATAGCAACTTAAGACAAATGCACGCTCCTAACTAGGCGGGAACAGTTTCTGAATGGCTGGACATCAACAATAAGGACACGGCAGCATCTTTCACACAAATTAGAGCAGATTAGCCAGGTTATGTTGTTCAACATGACCCTGAAAAAACACAAAATCTTATCAAGTATTTTTGGTCTAGCGAGGTCTAGTTTGAAGTGCAGGTATCTTGGTAAACTTGAAATAAGACAAAACTACTGTAAGTAACTTTTCAGCAAGAAATTGGAGTTTGTTTAATTCCTTAATATTGATGAAAACATTTTAGTTCCACCGGCAAATTATTTTACTCGTAAAATGTGAAAAATGTTTCATACGTGAAATAATCTGCCAGTGGAACAAATACTTTTTAAAAATCAATATAAAGGAATTATTGACTAAACAATCGCCTATTTCTTTCTGAAAATTAACTTGTAAGTTAATTTTGTCTTTCTTCAAGTGAACTAAGATGTTTACACCAGAAAGTAGACCAAAATTATTTGGTAAGGTTTTGTTTTTGCAGTGTACAGTGTACTTGGGGAAAAAAAAGAAGATTGCAAAAATTCAATAAAAACACTAAAACTGAGCAAGAGCTAGTTTTAGTGAGCTAGCAGATGTCATTATTGAAGTCCATTTATTTCTATAGGTAAACCTGTGTCTCTATAAATGCATAGATGCTAAAGAGAGTGCTGAAGTGGTAAATTGTTGTACTTTAAAGTGTTATTGTGACTTTGTGTTGTGCATGAGGAGCTTTTGCTGCTATCACAACATCACTTCATATAACTGCATGTGTATGAAGTGAATCAGCATTCAAGATGCCTCTCCACCAGCCTATCTATAATTTTACAAAGGTGTGTGCCTTTTATGTGTGCTTAAAGGGGGTGTGTGGGTGTGTGTGTGTGTGTGTGTGTATGCATTCGAGTGTGTCCTCCCCTCGAGCCAGTCCCAGTGTTCCGGTGGACGTTAGTCTGCTAGCAGCCTCCATTCATCTGCCTTATTCGCTCACACTACAAAGCATTGCAGCTCCCCAGATGCTACCCGCCAAACACACAAACAAACACGCACACACACACCCCAACGCACGCAATCCCCCAATAGAGACATTTTTCCCATTGTGCCTTTTCTTCCTTTCTTTCTCTCTTAATCATAGCAACAGTTAAAGGACTCACTTTGAATATCAAATTGGTCGTGTGTGTTTGTGTGTGCTTTTTTCTGTGTGGGAGAGCCAGTTTTGGGAATCCGTTGACATTTCTAGTTAGTCTGCGTTTGTGTGTGTGTGCGTGTGCGGCCTTTACACGCTGCCTTTAAATGTTGGGTGTTTTTTTTTGTGTGTGTGTCTGTGTGTGCCTGTTAGCGTACTGCATGTTTGCGTTGGGATGCAACATTAAAGCTGTATTAAGTGATCAAGTGAATGTATGTAGTTTGTGGGGATAGTGAGGCTCTGGGGAGCTGCTGTGATGGGTATTTTGCCTCACCACGGTGGTGTTGTTTCTCTGCTGTAATGTGCGGTTATCTCTGTGTTTCCGTGTAGGTGGATTTGTGGTTTGAGGTGAAGAGGCCTGGGTGACTTGTCCATGAACTTCCTGGGTTCCTTATGGTGCTTTGAAACCATGTGCAGTTAAAGATGCATGCACCATCCCTTATATAGATATATGTATTTATATTCTCTGAAAATATGTTTCTACTGAACTGGATCAAAACCACCTACTGAATGCTGTGAGGTGGCCCTCAAACAACCTGACAGGGCATTGACTCTGGGATTGCGTAGGTGTCTTGTGACGTTTGAAAGAAAAAAAGTCGGTGGCAGATTTTTGAAGTCATCCGATGAGGTGGGATGCATCGTCCGTTGTTTGCTTGAGGCACTTCTAGGCTGCTGTTCCGTTAAAAATGTGCGTAAATCTTTAGTTGTGTAACCATATAGCTTGACATATCGTGCATAAATTCTCTTAATGGAAACACGTGCATGCAAAACAAAACTCATTTTTCAATCAAAAGTTTTGGCACTAGGATGAGGTATTTTTTATTTTTTTTTAGCAAAACTGTGATGGAAGCACTTTTTTTTAATCATCATGAGTCACATGATCAACAAATGGATGTTGCCACTGTTGCCAAACATGAAGAAGAAGATGACAGGAAGTGGTTGGAGGATGATGGTGCGGCTTGTTTGTTTTTGATTACTTATCTCGTGAACCAATTTGTTCATATGTGATTTTAATTGCGTTTCTTATTTAATGAAAACAATGGAAGGCTAATGTTGAAATAGTGTTTTTCAACATTAGCGGAATACTGACAAAGTTTTGCACTCATTTATAATGTGCGCAAAACTTTGCATTCTGCTAATGTAAAAAAAATAAATAAATCAAAACAATTACAGATTAAAAGTGATGGCAGTAAACAGTATGAGATAATTATAATTCAGTCCTGGCACCAACGCTCATCTATCAGCCATCTGAGGAGACGTGAGCGTCTTATACAGGTGTTGCAGCGACAAGCTCCTTATATCTGGGAGCAGCGACGTGCGTAGCATTTTGGGGAAATTGTAGATGGTGATTTTACAGAAGAGTAATGGATTTAACACGTTGCAATAACATCTTCCTTTTACCGCTTCCTGTCATCTTCTTTGTAGTTTTCATCAGTAGTAACATCCAACTGTTGTTCACATGACTTGTGTGATGCGAAAAGTGATTCCACTGCAGTTCTGCGAAATAAACCGAATTTGGTAAGGCCAAAAAACTGTCACCATGGATTTTATTCGAAAAACGCGTGTTTTTTTTTGTTTTAAATTGCCATGTTTCCATTATGCAAATTTATTGTAATTTCAATTTGCGCAATTCTCTGGTTAATAGAAATACAGCTGGTGTTGCATTCATTCCACAAACTAACGTTTCCCACGTGATCATTGCGCTGTATTATTTTGCTCAAATTTAAGATCTGTGTCCAATTTCAAATCACTGGGGTTTTTTTTTTGGATTTTGAGCTTGGGTTTTGAGTAAGAGTCCAATAAAAGTCGTTGTTTGTCTCTGCATGTGTGTCCTGCTTTGAAAGCATTGGGCGTCCTTGTGTACGTAACGAATGCTTTACAAAAAACGTCTCTGATCTGAGTCAGGGTTCTCTGTCCTTGAAGCTTTCTTGTGTTCTTAATTAATCGCTTTCCTTCCGTTCCTCGTAGTCTCGTTCACCACACGGCGTCAGTACATTTGGTTAATTGGATTTACCTGGTTTCCATGCCACTAATCACCTTCCCAGGATATAAGCCTCCAATTTTCAGTTATTCTGTCCATTACCAAGTCTCTTCTCCCTTTGCAAACCTGTTCCTAATATGTGTTCCCTGCTGTTTGCCCCCAGTTGGTTTTTCCTTAAGGTTTCCTCCTGTACATGTAAGTTTTTCCTTTTCTTCAATAAGTGACCTCAATATGAGACTCTTGTCCTATTACTGAATTCAAGCACTTTGATTTTTTAGCAAGATCTGATTTCTCTTCAAAAAATATAGTTGCCATTTTTGTTGACATCCTGCCTTTAATGGGGATTATTTTTTTTATTAAGAGCAGAGGCAACTTTCCATCGTGTGTGTTAGTGATTTAGTGGCTGTAAAACAGGTTTTTACGGTTTGTAAAACACAGGCAAAATGATTCAGAGTTGACATTTTAGACTGTCTTTAGCTGTTCAGGTTTTAATTTCAAGAGAGACAAAACTTTCCCGTAATAAGTTTAACCTTCTTGGTTTCACCTGAGCTTGACTGCAGGTCAGTTCTCTTGTTTGCAAATTCAATAAAACTGCTCCAACACTGCTGCGCATTGACATCTTATGGTTTCTTTTTTTGAAGACAAAAGTAAAAAAATTACCTTTAAACAAAAAAATAAAAATTGGATACAAAGTGACTAAAAGTACAAAATGACAAACGAGCAAAGGATATGCCAAAATCTAGCTTCCTGTGTTCGTGACCCTAATGAACAAGTAACATCTGTCTGTAGGAAATAAAGTTTACTTTTAAACATCTTCTTGTGCTTCCTATGAGTTCATTTTAAACACAAACTGGAAACTTTGAAGGTGTGTTTTGTTGTAGGAGACCCTGTACTCTTTTTGTGTTTGTTTTTTTTGTCCAAGTGGGTTTCAGGGTGAAAATTTTGGCCCTCATGTATCCATGTTGACAACAAAAATCCCTTTTTTGTGAAAATGCTAATGTGTTAACCCAACGTCTAACCTGACTTTTTACCCCAAATGCTTATTACACATAAGAAATAACAACAGTGGTGGACTTGTGGTTGTGCTGCAGCTGCAGAGCCTTTATCAAGGTTCTACATCGAAAAGTCTTACAAAAGACTCCAGCTTTGCTTTGTTGTTAGCCTTTCCTGTTGTGTTTACCGCTAACCTTGTGTGGAAACTCCACACATACTCCATGTCTAGTGCCACTTACAGGTCTGGGGGTGTAAAAACAGCTTTTTTCTTTGTGTTTATGTTTGGATGAAAACATTTCTGGAAGCGGTCATGTGCTTTTGATACTGACCAAAAATTTCCATGTGGAAGGAATCGGAGTCTTCTTTCTGCAGTAATTACTTCCACACTGAAGAGTGTTGTCATTGACATAACCTGGTAATGCTTTGTTATGGTGCCTTCACTTTTCAAAATAATGGGATTTTTTTTTCTTGTTTCTGACCAGCTAGACGGCTGAAAATTGGTCGTCAGTACTAATTTTGATATCTTGAAACAAAATCCCCAAAAATATTGTGTTTAAAAAGTAGTTTTTACTGTATTTCCTCCCTCTTTCAACTTGAGTGTAATTGCTAAGCTGCACCCCATGTATGATTAAAGCACATCTTGCCGGCATTGGGTATTTAAGACTAATGCAGATATACTGCATATACTGCAGATATACTGAATTAATAAACTGCTTAGACTCCACTTAATAACGTTGATCCATAACCACATGTGTTTGTTTGTGTGTTCAGTTTGCACAGGGTGAATACAACTCTAGTGGGTTTGACCTGAATGTGATGCCAGTTTGGAGGAACAACATAACCGGCAGCAGAGTGGTGGTCAGCATCATCGATGACGGTGAGTCTAACATCGCTGTAGCACACATGCTAATAGGAAACATACAGACCTCGAGCTAGTATCTGCGTTTCCATTAACCATGAAATTGTGCAAATTGAAATTATGAAAATAAATTTGCTTAACATTACAAATTTGAACGTACTTAGAAAGTCCAGAGGATAAAAACTTTTTGTGTTAGGATGAGATGGTTTTTTGGCAGCTTACTGGCAGAGGTGACAAAAAAGACGACAGGAAGCTTATTCAGCAGCAATTTTAATTTAATTTCTTATTTAATAGAAACAGTAATTTTTTCAACATTAGATGACATAGACAAAGACTTGCGCACATTCATAAGGGAAGCTCAGCCACTGTGGAGGTTCTGGTCCGTTTTGGACCGTTTGAAAAGATGAAATGTTAATGATATTTATACAAGTGGAGGCTGCACAACGCAATAAAAAAAAAACAAAACTGGTTTGCTGTCACCTTTGACCTAGAGTGAAGAGTGCGAATGATTTATCTAAGCTCCCTGGGCTGCGCCTACCGCCTTACCTCCATCATCTTCGTTTCAGTCACGCCACAGTGACAATTCATTTCTCTCTGATTGCTGGGATATCTGGCAACAAGGGAAATGAGAGAGCGGCATCTTATGGGCTCATTCATCAAGAACTAATTGAACCCTCACTTGTCTCGAGTGCTGATAGAGCAGAGTAGTTGTTGGAGTGTGAAGGTGTGTTTGAGCCACTGTCTTTAATTTTTTTATTTTTGCAGTCAAGAACCTCTGATTCTGTTTTCTGGGGTGCACAAATCACAGAGTTATTGGAATCAAATATACTTTCTCCACTCGTTTATGTGCGTTTGTGTTTTTCCACGATTTCATGCACTTGTGTACGGCCAACGACTATTTTAGAAATGATTTGATTCTATCGAATCAGGCGATTAATCAAGTAATCGAATTTAAAAAATGCCATTTTCTGCATATTTCAGCTTATTTTATACAATATATAAAACATGCACATATTTTCAATTCCTTTTTCTAAATAGAAAATAAAACATTTTATTGCCTAAAATTCAAAATCAAGCTTAGGGTTGATCATTTGTAGCAAAGGATGCATCTGCAGCTAAAAACAATACAAAGATAAATACTTAAATAAACCATTCATTCTTCATTTAACATCAATACAGTGTTGGGCTGATCTGTTGACTATTCATTCAATTAACCAATAAATGACTGAATAGAAAAAGGTACTTAAATGAATTTTTTCTGTTTGTACAGAATTTGAACTGCTTGATGCTAAAACTATGCATCTGGATAAAACACATTTACAGACAAAGATGTATTCACTTTGTGTACAGTTTTGGTTTAATTATTGCTCTGACTGTGTTGTTCTTACAGCAAACAGCCTTTTTAAGAGTCTATATACTCCAGTTAATGATTAATAGATTACCAAATTAGTTGACGATTATTTCGATAATCAATAACATCACAATTAATCTTTTTAACTGAATATGTGTGTGCTTTTTCTGTGTAAGGCTAATGTGCTGAGTTGTGATGGGGGGAAAAAGTGCTTTTCTTTGCTTCTCATCCCTCTGCACACTGACTGTACCATTGTGTGATGGGGTGTGTGTGCGTGTGTGTGTGTGTTTGTGGTGCACAGTTGGAGGTGAAGGGTGGATACAGAATGAGCAAGGCAGTGACAGACTGAGAGAGAGAAATTATATAGAGGAAAGATCCGGAGAGAAATGTCAGGATATGGCGAGAGCGGAGAGGATTGCGAGCGGCTGTACGGGTTAATGTATGTGCGGCAGAGAGAGAATTAGACCTGCACCAGTGAATCTCCCCTCCTCTGAGGCTATTGTACTTCGCTCCACCTCTCCGTATTGATTCCGCCTGGGCAGGAGCTCCCTTGCTCTTTCTCTTCTGCCCCTCTGTCTTCCCTTTCTTCTGTTTCCCTTCGTCATTTTTTTTTTCCTCCCCCCGCCCGCTCTTTGCTAACCGGACGGAGACGTCTTCCTCTTTCCTCGCGCTCCGTCTTCCCGTTTTTTCCGCTCTCCCCCCATTTTTTTCCCTCCATCTTCCAGAGAGCCCTGCCTCTCTTCGGCCAGAGGATCGCGTTCCCCTCTCACCTTTAGCCAACCTTTCAATCGATGTCCATTGATTTTGATATCACAATGAAATAAATTATTTCTCTTTGAGTGAAAGCGTCCATGACTCAACCCCGCCGCGGTGTCTTTCTCCATCTCTGTCCTTCAGCTCTCTCCCTTTGTTTTAGAGGTAATGTAATTGGTATCTGAGGCTGATCCTCTTAAAACATTGAATCACATTTAGCATGCCACTTTCAATTTATGCACCCATGTCTGGGTTTGCTCTGAGTTTCTTTTTACAAATGTGTTCTCTCAAAGGCACCCTCTGGATACACCTGCATTAGTTTTTGTTTCATTGCTGTGGTTCATAAAATCTCATCATTACATTTACATATCTGATGAATACCACCTTTAGTACCTTACAAACACAACTTTAAATCTTTTTCATGTCTTGTTGCAAACATAAGCCTCAGGTTATTTTTATGTGTGACCATGATTCAGTATGTGATTTTCAAACAAATAAAAGCTCAAGACGTGTACCAAACATTACATGGATCCCCCAAAATAAGAGCCAGTGCAGCTGATTTAATCAATTTATCCTAATTATCAGAGTTCAGCTAAATGACATTTATTTTCAGTATAAATCCAGTTGCCTTGTGAAAAGTGACTTTAGATTTTACTGCTGAACATTTGGGTTTAATGTCAATAAACACTTTGTTTCACAGTGAGAGTTGGGAACGTACACACAGAAAAAGAGGCCAAAAAACCAAACTGTAATAACTTAAAAATAACATTTACAACCTGAAATATTGTGTACAATCTAAAAACAACTTTAGCTTTAGCATACGATGCAACAAATGCACAGTCATAGCAACACAATATCTGAAATATTATGTTCTTATTTACATTATAGCATACTTTGTGCCTCTATCATGCCATATGCTAATATTAGTATCAGCTTCGTTACAGCGTAAGCAATAAAAGATGCTGAAACTAGATGTTGTCCCTTCAAAATAAAAGCATAAAAACTAAAATTGGAAGTTACTCGTAGATGAACCTAAGTAAAGTCAATAAGAGCCAAAAGGGGATACAAAGAAATAAAAGAATAGACTTAGGGTTATTTACAAAGACATTTGTCCAGTGATGAGAGGAAGAGTGGGTTCGGTTATGAAATGATATTCCGAACTTCGAACGCCTCATAGATGAGGAAGAGGATGAGGAAGAGCATGAGGTCCACTGGAAAAAAAAAAGATTTCTGATTTTAGTCTCAAAATTATTAGGTTTTTTTTTTTTTCCAGAATTGTGACTTTTTTCTCAGAGTGAGATTAAAGTCAGAATTCCTTCAAAAATGAAAACCTGAAAAGAGAAATAATGCAATTTGGCACCAGCAGACGTTTGGATAAAACACTAGAGTCAGTTGGTTGTTCATCAATAATTGAATACATTGTTTGAAAATGTCTTCTGTTGTGTATTTGTTAGCCAATCAATGCATAGATTTAGTCACAATACAACACTTTGACCTTTTGGAATTCTGCACCTAAAAGTAAACCAAATGATGAAAAAACTAAGAAAGACTAAACTAAAACCTGCCGCTGTCGCTCATAATTCTGGCATGATTGTCATAAAGTTGAAAGAAGGATAAGAAATAAAAAGCATTCAATAAACATGATGTTTACATGCCTGATAAATATCACCTACCTCGTTTGTGAGGGTAGCTCCTTAAAAATACTTATTAAAATCCATGTACGGTTTGATAAATGAGGCTTCTGGACACATTTACAGCTGAAATAAAAGACAGCTGTCACGTCAACACAAGCTGTGTTCATTAAAGGTTCGTGACCTCTGGGTTGAGTTATGGATTCATCTGAAATATTAGTGCCGTGCAGAGCCCCACGTCGCCCAGCGATCAGGAGTTATTGATCGATCAGTGTTGAAATTGTTACGATATCGGTACAGTGAATGACTGGACGGACTGATTGGTGGATTCAGAAAGTTGGAAGATTCCAGACAAAGACTCCGTTATCAAGCTTGATCATGTAAAACATCCAGTGTGTAAGGTGGAATGACAGCTATAGAATAAACTGGATTACCTACTAGAACTCCTCTGTCTCTCCATCATTACTTAATGTGCAAATGAGATACCTACGGTTGCTGCAAAGAATCTCAAACGCCCACTCCGGCTCCAGTGTTTGCTGTGTAGTTTTTGTCATTTCTCCAGAATTACACAGACACCATTGAGTTAAAGATGGGATTTTACAGCCGAAGCTCCACTGAGGGAATAACGCAAACCCCAATATAAACACAAAGCTGCATATATTTTCATAATTTAGAATGCGTGCATCAGCCGAGGAAGGAGCTGTGATAAAATATTTTATGGCTGATTATGAAGACTAATCAGAGGCTGTGATGTGATTGGCTCACAATACAGGAAGTATTTACTAAAAAGAAAAGCAAAACAGCATCTCTGTCACTTTGGTTTAGATAATGTTCTTGCCTTATATTCAACACACAAACAGCGTGAATCCATTTCAGTTGCTTGTATAGCCCAGCTATTGCCATGGCGCATGGTTACATTTGTGAACAGAATCTTTGAGGACCTTATAAAATTGAAAGCATTTAAATTAAGATCGAACATACCGAAGCTGAAATCAGCGTACTGTTGCGTTTGAGCAAAGGAGATTCCAGACTGATGATTATTTTCTGTTTCTGATTTATTTGCATTGACGACTGGATTTCTTCTCTTCCGTTCCAGGAGGGAAAAGCTGAAAATCAGTCTGTGAAAACAGATTTCATTCAACACAATGAAGTGTTGACGATATGATCTGTTCCTGCCTCAATTAGATTATCATTGACATTTAATATCATCAACTCAGATTGTTTTGGTCACCGTTGTGAGAAGTCTACTAGGGCTGAAACGAGTTTCCCATAAAGTCTGACCAACTTCTCTGTTCTTGTTTAAGAAAAAAATACTCCCACAATATGACGCTTCCAACTCCATGTTTCACAGTGGAGGTGGAACATGGAGAGTATGGATATGCAGTGTTTATTTTCCTCCCACACACGGCATTTAGCATGTAGATCAGAAAGTTTTTTTTCTTATGGTCTCATGTAATTTCAAACCAATAACAAGACTTGTAAATTACTTATAGCTCTCTTTCAAAGACTGTTTTTTTTTTCTTCTCTGCCCTCTCTTCCATAAAGTCTGGATTTGTGGAGCACACAGCAAACAGCTACCCACTTGAGCTGTGGATCTCTGCAGCTCACCACGGGCCTCTTGGCTACTTTGATTAAAGAGCTTCTCTGCGTTGATACCTGGCCGACGAGCTCCGACTCATGATAGTTTTTTTTCCCCTTCTGAAAAAAAAGTTAGATTTTACTAACGTCCTCACAAGGGGAGATGATGTGCTGGTTTATGCAACTCTACTCAGAAGAGTAGAGAAAGAAAGTCAAAGGGAAAAAAACCGATATTAATTTAAATGCAACTGAGGAAACCTGAATCTGCCTGTTTCAGTGTAAATAAAACTTGAAATCCTTGTTTAGTTTTGCTTTTTAACTTCAGGACCCTTTGCTATTTTCAACACGGACTGCTAAGGTTTGTTCCTGAATCATTCGATCTATGTCATCTTTATATTGCGTGTCTTAATATCTCTACATCAGTGACTTTGAACGCTTGCATTAAGGTGAGCCCCAGGCTTGGGGCCAAAAAAAATCGAGCAGAGGCTCGCTTGTGTCTGTTTGGCTGAAGTGACACTGTCCAGCCGTGTAAAAGTGTCTCTGGCAGAAGGAGCGACAGAGTCAGCGCTTTATTCCCCCCCTTCCCCCCTACTGTTCAATCCATCCAGCTGCTGTCACCACAGGGGAGCAGACAATCTATCAAGGCATCGGGATGCATTCTCCTCACCTGTGCCGCGCCTTTAATGAACAGCCAACATGATCCCGGCTGACAAGCAGGAAATGGATGTAATAAAGATTGTTTCTGCATGCTCTTTGCATCCCTGATAAATCACCTCGCTGTGCAACAGATACGGGAGCCACATGGAAATTTGATTTCACACAGCGAGGGGGAGAAAGAAGAGAGCAGTAGGGAGAGAAGAGAGCTGCTAGTGGTGGGGTCACTCTGTTTTATTTCTCTTTTGCTCCAGCGGAGCAGTGGAGCAAGATGTGTGGGAGGGAAATACAAATGCTGTTTTTTTTTTTTTTTTAGGTTTTATTATGTATTTATTTATTGGGTTCTTTTCTTCTTCCTCATGCTCTTGCGTATCCAAGCTGGAAGATACTGTAACTCCGAGCCAATACCTAATTAATCAACAATAGACCTGTGGTGTTTACTTACAGTGTCTGGCAAAAGTATTCACAGCTATGAAATTCACATTACATCAACTTCAATGTATTTCACTGTGATTTTCTACTTATGCGGAGAAAAGCGCTCATACTTTAATTTCAAATATGGCACAAAAATTAGCATCACACATCTGTTGAGAAGCATGATGGTGGCAGCATTATGCTGTTGGGATATTTGCCTTATTTTACCACCAAATTGTGTTTTTTATTTAGGAAAAAAAATGGACTGTAAGGTTTCACCCAAATCAAACTCTGTTACAGATCAAAAGACAAAAATAAGGTATCAGCTGAGTACATTTATTCTGAAAAATTGGATTATTTCACATACTTACATTCCTTGATACTGTAAAGTCAGAAATTTACTGAGATTTATAAAGTCAAGCGTTTCCGACAAATATTGCCTATAAAAACGTCTGCCTGGTCCATCGGGGAGATTTCTGATCAATTTCAGATTTTATTTCTTACAAATTTCTGACTTTACAATGTCATAAAATATCGTTTTTTTTTTTTTTTTACTTGTAAATATTCAGGTATAGAATAAATTCCCTAATTTTTAAAAAGTAGTCTTTCTTTTAAAACAGCATCAGAACCTCTTTTATTACATCCAAGTTCATGCATGTAATTTGTAAAATGTGACACGTGACTAGTCTTCTACGTCAGATGTGTCACTAATGTTAAAATTGTCATATTTTGTATGAATATCTGTGCGTTTAATCAGTTGGACCCCAGGAAGATTAGCAACCACTGGAAACTAATGGGGGTCCTAATAAATAAATAAGGAAATCTTGAATTTTTTTAGGGTTTTTTGGTGGAGATTTACTCCAATGTCGTATGATTCCCAAAAGAAATAAAAAAATACAAGCCTTTTAAGTATTTTTATAGGCCCTAATTTAAGCTGTATATGAACGTTTTTAGAGCTGCAGTCCAAGTTTACATTGAATAAAAGCAAATATTTCAAAAAAATAGCTTTTGTTTTGAAAATCCATTCTATGTACTCAAAGCGGTAGGTTATTTGTTTTCGAATGTCCTGTGCAGTTCATTTCCACTCTGTTCAAGATGAAAAACAGTTCAGGTTATAACAAAACCACACGGTGTGAGGTCATGTTTTTATAAACTCACAATAAAACACAAACATCAACAGCCTGGCCAGCAGCTACAGCTAAAAGTCAGCACACACACCCTGGTGGTGTGTAGGTGGAGAGCTGATCTAATTGGAGTTGCAATATAAGCAGGAGAAACTATTTGTAAAAACAGCTCCTGGGGAACATTTTTCAGCAGTGGAACTGCAGCGGTCCTTTCCGTTATTTATTTACCAAATATTTGCTAAGAGGGAATAAACTTTTAAAGTTGGCATACTGTGCTTTCCAAATGTATTAATTCCACTTAAGCTTTTTTCAGATTTCTTTAAATTAAAAATAAATAAATAAAAAAGCTTCAGGGATCCACATCTTGGGTGACAGTAGGAAAGTATTACTACCAGGTCTGTTGTTCACACTGTGGCTGCAACTTATGATTATTTCACTAAGCGATTATTCAGTTGATTTATACTGACGATTAATCGATTAATTGGATAAAGAAGATGGCACATTCTGCTGATTTTTCATTGAACTACTTGAGGCTTTTTCATATCAGAATTTTTTTTAAAGATGCAAATAAACAAATAATTCAGTTCCTATAAACATTTTATTGCCTAAAATTCAACAATGTGGTATTCCTTCAGTGAATGCTTCATGATTTGCAGTAAAGGATGCATCTGCAACTAATTACTTCCAAAAGCTGAGCTCTTTCTTCTGACCTTAACACCAATACAGTGTTGGGGTCATCAGCAGACTATTTTTTGGATTAACCTATTAATAATTTAACAGCAAAAGGTTAAAAGGTTAAGCTAAACCTATGCCAATGGGTAAAACTAATTTACAAAGTTTTTTTTTACATCCTAAATAAAATTAGTTTATACTTTTTTGTATAGTTTTGGCTTAATTACTCCTCTGAGTATGTTATTCTTTTAGCAAATGACCCTGTTTTGAGTTTATATACACCACTTAACGATTAATCGATTACTAAATTCGTCGATGATTATTTAAAAAATTTATTAATCACGATTAATCTGATTAATATGATTAATCGTTTCAGCCCTAGTTCACACAAATACACTATGTTCATCAGATTATTATTTATAACCAAAAAAACCCCTGAAAGCACGCATTACGTTCTAATAACACTGCTGTGTGTTGGTCCATTACAGAAAACCCAATAACAGCTTGTGGTAATGTCATTGCACTTTGTGTGCAATTTAGTAAGATCCCCAAACATTGATGGGGCGTGGAAACTTTTGCAAGGTGATACATTTCCAGGTTTGCCAGAGATGTGAAGACTTCCTTCCTGCGCCTGCCAAATGACTCGTCTAAAATTTATGAGAACAATGAACAGATAACATTTGCAGATATACACACACACTCCGTACACTACTCCTACACACTATTCCAGTTCAAACACTAAATATTGGCAGACTTGTCCCACATGTCCTATTGTGGATATAGTAACCACATAGTCATCCAGGTAAAAAAAAAAAGAAGAAAAAAGCATTTATCATTTAGAATAAAAGCAGAGTTAGAGAAGGGAGGGGGACAAAGCAAAGTAAAGGAAAGAAGAAGAATAGAAAGGGAGCTAGAAAAATGCATAGGGAATGGTATATAGGAATATAAAGGGATAGTGAGGTTGAGATAGGGAAAGGATGGTGGGGGAGAATAAGATAGGAGGTGAGAGTGGGGATGCAGATATGGGGGTGGGTGGGTAATTTATGATTTAATCTAATGCATTCTGGACCTGCTGTAAGTCACACAGACCTCAGCTGGGAAGGCGAGGGAGGGAGGGAGAGGTGGAGAAATTGAGAGAGAGAGACATTAACCTTTTCTTGAAGCGAGCGCGGAGCTGTTTTATCTGACCACCATCCTCCCCAGTGGGGGGGGAAAAAAATCCTTCTCACTCCCCTCCTCCTTTTCTCCTTTAATGCTAGCAACTCCTCTTCAAGCGGTTTTGTTTACTCAGGGAATCATGTGGTGACTGATTCCTCAGAGGGAAATATTGCTTTTAATCACCTGTTGATGAGAAATATTGCTAATTATTTCACGTGTTGGACTCTATGGCAGGAAGTTTAGGTAGGAACAGATGAATTTCGAAAAAAGCTACGAGAAAACCAACTACTTTATGTTTTTTTTAATTTATTATTCTTCATTTATGTGTCTTTTTTAAAATAGCAAATTTCATTTTCGTTTCAACATGACAACTTTTTCCCTCCTTTCTCTCCTGTACTTCTTTCCTTTCTGTTTTGTTTTTCCTTCTTTTTTCCTTTCCGTCTTCATTTCTTGCTTTGGTTCTTTATTTCCTTCATTCTCTCCTTCCTTCCTTATTTCTTTCCTTCTTTGTTTTTTTTTACTTCTTTCTTTCATTTGATCGTTGTTGTTTCCTTCCTTCCTTCTTTTCTTCCATCCTTGTTTTCTTCTTTTTTCTTGACTTTCATTCTTTTTCTTCCTTCTTTCATTCTTTCTTTCCTCTTCTACAAAAGTGTTGAAAACCAGACAAGATAAACTTCATTACCATTTAAAATAAGGAATAAATATGTTCAGTGTATGTAGCTTGGTTGGCTCATGCAGATATTCATAAACAAGTTCACAATAGGATCAGTTGTTGCCACAAGCATCGCTACAGGCGGTTTTACTACAAGTAAAAAAAAACAAAAAACACATCAAACACTGTAAAACTCCGACTCTGTTGGCTGAAAAACATGATTTTGCTGTAAATATTGCGGTTCACTGTAACAAAATTAACAAGTGAGCTTCTGAGCTATCTGACCGAAGCCTGCGTGAAATCGAATTTCAGTGTCTTCACTGTACCGCCACTGGCGTTGCTGCTACCTCTGCGTTTGCCATCTTTAAGCATATATTTTCGGATGCATATGATTGACTGTGCTTACGATGAAACATAGAGGAACAGTAATGCGCAATCAGAAAATGTGAGGGTTTTGAAGCATAACGACCACAAAATCCATCAGTATGAGCACTGCAGGACTCTTTTCCTTTAGATCTTACCCATTGTTATCTTTATCACATCATTGTATACTGCGGTATTATTATATGTGATTACACCTTAATTATGCTCTGTTTGTCTACAACAGAGCTGCTCTTGGTACATTGTGTTCTGTTTTTTTTTCTTTTAAGCAACTTCTCTTATGTCCTGTCATTATTACGTTGAACGTACGTCCTTGTAATTGCTGTGTTTATGTTCTTTCATTCACTTTGACGGGGGGTGAAAAAAAGAAAATAACAACCAGCAGGTTTGTCATAAAAATTACATTGAAATGCTTGTTGGTGAAAAGAGGGTAACTTCTGTGTGTTGTCTACATTCAGAGTTGTCTCCTTAATAAAAAGAGTTGTTTGTACACAGCATTCACTGGAAAAAAAAATAATGGAGCTTCGGCTTAATTTTTTTTTGTGTTAATTTCTCATGTAATTGTATTACATGAGAAATTAAACTTTATTTATGTTTTGTTTAACATGACAACTTGATAAACTTCATAGATTTAGTTGGATAAACTTAATTTGATTACTTGTGATTTATTTAAGCTGGATTACCTGTTTTATTTTTTCAGTGAAGGCACACGATAACTAAAGTTTTAAAGGTCTGTAGATGTAAATGTACTTTCAAGACAAAGGTTTTTGGTTTACTGTTTCCTTCATTTATTGGTCAGAACTAGAAATCAGAGCTTTTGTAAAGCTTTGACCCATCAATCAATGCTAATCTAACTGCATTCACTTTGAAATAAAATCTAAGAACTGCAATGAAGGTTTTTTTTTCTTACACTTCTCCCATATACAGCCGCTAATTATCTATATCTGGAGTTGAGGCTACATCACACTGTTTGAGAGAAAGCGGTTGGTTTAAAACAGGATTGTACTTGGTTACAGAGTTGACTTTTTAAGCTGACTTTAGCATATTATTTTAGTCAGTATAACCAAGAAGATGTTGTGTTTCATGATAGAGAGGTTGAAAGCTCAAGGAAACGGAGATGCTTTACTGTTAGACAACGAGGATTTACGGGTTGTGATGGCGCTGTGCTTTTGGTCTTTCTGAAGCCCAGTGTATTGTGCATTGGAGATGCATGCCCAGCAGGTGCGGGACACTTTGGGAAGGGTGATCCGCCTTCCTTTTGCTTGGCATTTCTGCTGCCGGGGGGTTGTGACAGGGTAACTAAGTTGCGAGCTTTACCTGCTCAGAGGGCGTGATGGTGGGGTTGGACATCCTGCGTCTCTCCCTGTGCCTCCCAGGCCTGAGGGCTGCTCCTTTGCTGCACTGCTGAGCCGACCCGCCGTCATGCCAGTTGTTTGGCTACTCTGTGGGGTGCCCGGTGTCTGTCTGCCCTGGGGTGCTGCGACCCCAAGGAGCAGAGGCTACCTGTGCTGAGTCTTGCATAGTTTCTACTCTTCTCCTCGTTGTACCACAATTTCAGGTGAAAAACTAGCACATCTATGCACACAAACACACTCACCTTCACACTCATGCTTCCAAACAAATATCCATAAGGGTAGGGGGTCACACAAACGCAGGTTCATATTTTATTCATGCTACCTGTCTGCTTTGATGCAAAACGCTGATTTAATAAAGTCAATCAAGCAATTAGAGTACCACCTCCAAATAACCTTTTTGTAGAGCAAAGCTGTCCAACCTCATTACATGGTAGAAATTAAAAGTTATTAAAATTTCCTGTTATCTGCTGAAAATCTGTCTCTGTCGCTTTTTGTTGTCTAAAATGAGCATCATAGATGTCTTGATGAATCGTAGAAGACGCCATTTCACATGGCTTCTAACATCTTTGATTTTCTTTTAAACACGTTAGACAACTTTAAATCTTCCCGCAGTAACAGCTTTCACACGGAAGAGTGTCGCTATGCGCTCCACCATGTACCGCTTCGGATAACATGTTCACTGATTAGAAAATGATAAGATTTTTGTATTTCCAACTCAACGGTCATAAGACAGTGCAGAGCTACTTGAAAGTGGCCGACTAATTTCCCATTGTGTGTGTAATAAGAACCCACTGTTTCAAACTGTGTCTAAATGAAATGTAGCCACACATCAAGTGAGGGGCACACACACACAATGAAAATGTCACACCATCTATAGAGAAAAAAAACATTTAAGTAGACAAGTAGACTGTTCTTGCACACCCACAAACAAACTCTGTTTCCCCTCTCTGGTAGCTAAAGGTTTTCATTGTGGGAGGAATCGAAAGCATTGAGTATATATGATCTGGCACTCTAAACTGCAGCTTTCTTTCTTAGAAATATGTGATTTTACACCTCTGTTAATACTCAACTCTACTTCTGTCTCACATCGTTAGGCTACCTTTGGTACTGCTGGTCCAAAAAAACAATAACAAAAGCTTGATATGACATTTACAATGGTAATAATGATTGCGCTTTCTCTTTAAATAAAAGGCATTTTGCTCTACGTGTCAACACAACCTTTGCTCCTGTCTCTATAGGGTTCTTCTGTTGATGAAGATATCCTCTCCTGACTGGACAGGGGAGGCTAAATGCAGTAGTACTTAATTTTAGTGTTTTTTTTTTTGTTTAAAATGTCAGCTTCCAAATGTATCAATTTCTAAGATATTAATGTAGACAACCTACTGGGCTTTGCGTTTACAGCATGCAGGAATGGAGTGCACACAGTCCCAGATAAAGCCTGCTTTGGGAAAAATTGAATTAGGGGTTCATAAATCATAAAGCTACCATTAAAAAAAAACTGTTCAGTCTATTAACCAGTTCAGGTTTGATCAATCTAATTACTTTGAATTTTGGATTAGAGGTTATGAAAGGACGTTCAGAGTGAATACAAAATGAGAATAGCCCCTCACTTTGCTGCCATTTGGAATCTGCAAACCTGATGTTAGCTTTAGCGTTAATACCAGGACAGGTGAGCCAGTCGAGGTGTTCTTATTGAGCTTATTGAACAGTTTGTATATTACAGTTTACTCTGTTGTTGCTTCAATTAACTTCACAGTTTTTAAAATGTCACCACAGGAAAAGTTTAAACATGGTGGAGACTTCAACCGCATGTTTGTCACAGAGTCTCTTATTCCATCCTTCTTGATGCTCCCTCATACTCAGGCCAAGAACTCTCCAGAAAGAGTATCCACTGTCGGGGCAATGGCTAATGGGGATCCAAATAAACTAACTCTGGCGTACTGTTCATATTGGTAAACTCTCACCATCCGAATGGATACTATCAAGTTTAATAAGCTAGTTAGCTAGCCCTGTGCAGTCACCGTGCATCAATTAATGCAGCACAGAGTGGCAGCTCGAAGTTTCTTACGAAACAGTTTGATGGGAAAACTGTTTCCCACCGAGGACGCGTTCGTAAAAATTTACTTTTGTGCGGACGTCGCCTTTAATCCGCCAAGAGTAAATGTGGACCTCCCACTTTTCTGTCTGACCACTTTCAAATAAAGGCCACTAGAGCCAATAAAACTTAAAAAATAATCATAATCTTATTGTTCATAGATATAGGATGCCAAGCTCAGAGTGCACACTTTGATATCTGGCGTTCCTGGATTTTGGTTACAGTTGAGCTCTTGACCTGCTTCATTAAATCTGTGAATGTGAGATGATCATTCACCAATACCTGTTTTAGGTCAGCTGAACAAAAGCATTTCTTTCAGAGATAGATATTGTTTTCCTACAGGAGACCATAATAGCTGGTTAATAAACAATTTACTCAGAGAAGAAGAAGAAAATGTTAAGAATTAATTTTGTGGTCCTTGAGCATAAAAAGTTCTAAACTCCAAGAAAGCGGGAAGTCTTCATACTGTATTTCTTTAAACAAGCATCAGTGTTGGCTTTTGGTTGTGTGTTGTGGGTTTGGTGCCACCATCTGGCTGGGAGGCTTATTGCTGCTTGCTCTTGTAAGTAAGTAAGTAAGTAAGTAAGTAAACTTTATTTCTATAGCGCTTTTCACAGACCAGGGTCACAAAGCGCTGCACAAAGTGTATAATATGAAATAGATTAAAAGCAACATACAAACAGTAAAACAGTATTGAGCTAAAAAGCAAGTTTAAAAAAAGTGGGTCTTAAGTTGTTTCCTAAAAGTGTCTATACAATCCAGAGATCGAATAGTGCAAGGTAGCTCATTCC